>APFE031221091.1:0-10428 GCA_000404065.3 Pinus taeda | reverse complement strand
TTGGAAAAAAAAAAAAAAAATTAAAAAAAAAAAGCCTTTTAAAAAAAGAGTCTGTTGCAGAATTACCACGATTTTAAATCAGCATAAAAAACACTACCATTATAAAACGCAATGTACATAAAAAAATTTACAGTGCCAAAAACTAAGCTTTAAAAAACACATGTGTGTTCTGCATAACCAATCGGGTCACGTTTTTGCTATCTCTACAAAACGGGTAACAGTATGGGTTCCCGTTTCAAAGTTTACATTATTCAAACTAGTCACTGATAATGCAGCAACTTTCAAGACAAAAGAATTGGTGGACATGACTGAATCCATGGGCATTCTAGTGGTGCATTCTACCTCATATTATCCTCAAGGCAATGACTTGGCAGAATCATCTAACAAGAGTCTGGTAAGGGTAATCAAAAACCTGTTAGAGGAAAACAAAAAGAGTTGGGATTCCAGGTTGAAGTTTGTGCTATGGGCTGGCAGAGTTACCATAAAAAATTCCATAGAGAATTCTCCATTTAAGATGGTTTATGGTGCTGATGTTGTTTTCCCTATCCAGCTGATTCTCCCTGTGGCCAAATTTTTGCAAGAAGAACAAGATGAAGAGAATGACATGGTAAGGAGAATGAATAACCTAGTCGAACTACAACAAATCAGAGAGCACCTAGTTGAGAAATCTAAATCTCATAAGAGGAAAATCAAAGAAACCTTTGACAGGAAGGAAAAAGTGGACAGTTTCCAAGTTGGTGAATGGGTCCTCAAATGGGATGCATTTAAAGAAAATAAAGGTAATCATGGAAAGTTTGACTCCTAATGGACAGGTCCATTTTCCATCGCTCAAATTTAGCAGAACAATACATTTATTTTGCATAGTCTAGAAGGAGGAGATACTTTTGGTAGCCCAGTAAATGGGTGGTTCTTGAAACTTTATTTTGTTTAAGGCTTTAAAGCCTTGTTCTTGTAAATATATTTTTTCCAGTTTTTATTTTCATTACAAAATAGACTCCATGCCTAATGGGACACTAGGAGGAAGATTTGATTTTGTTTTTTCAGGAAAGGAATTGTTCTGTGATTCTTGAAACCTCATAGGGAGGATTTCATCCCCAGAAGGAGCCAGTGTTAACATTGTTGTCAATGTGCAGCAATGATGTACATTTGATGTATTTATTTTCCTGAATATATCGCAGCCCAGATGGATGAAACTAGATCCGGGGTCTTCAAAATCGTTCAATCTTCACCCGAAGTACAAGTCGATCCACGTGAAAAGATGTTCTGGAGTCGAACATGGAAAGACATCACCTGATTACCAGCCAATGATGTAAGTTGTTAATAGGCGCGAGAGGAATCACTGATAATGATGATGACCCTCAAGGTATGATAGTACAATTCACGTGGTGTGAAAATGGGACTTGGCATCGAACACCACGCAAAATATTTTGGTCGAAGGCCATTGAGGTAAACCTGTCGTCAGAAGTGAGAAACTTGTCATTGAGGCATGCAAGCTTCAAATCACTGAAAGGGGTGTTCCTAGGTCGACTTCTTGGATAATGAGCTGTCGTCGACAAGAAGTGACCCATCGTAGGAGGGCCTTAATGAATCCCACATCTACGACATGGAAAGGAGCAAATGATTTTGTGGAGGTGAAAACGATCTGATGATATAGGGTTTAGGGTGGTGGTCATGAAAGAATGAAGGGTGAAGGTATTTCAGCGTATGAGACACAAGCTAGGTTGGTGAATTCTCTGAGTGACTTCTCTTAAACATATCGGTGACACTGAAATGGATAGGTAGCATTAACCCCAAAAATGGATGGTACGGTGGACCAATGGTAATATGACCGGTGAACGAAAGAACCCAACCCGACTCAATCATGGTGATGGAGTAAAAGTGTCATGTTCAAGAGCGACTTGCTACCAATAAAGTTTCTTTAAGTTTTCTTCCCAATTTTTCCCAGTCATTGTTAACCAATACCTCTTTATTTTTGTCAAGCTTGAGGAGGATAACATATGCTTGTTCTATAATTTTCTCTTCGGGAAAACCCGTCGCTATGTTCTAACGAGCCTAGCAACAGTGAAATTCATTCTTGTCTATATGGAAAAGTTTGTTGCTATTGGTTTTAACGAGTATAAGGGCAAAGATAACTCTATCCTTTTTCAATTTTAGAGTGTCTGAAAAGGGACGAAAAGGAAATTCCAGTAATCTTTTTTCATCATATAATCCCTTAAGTCCTAAAAAGTATAAAATAATACGAAAGGGATGAATTTTCGATAATTTTAACGAGCCGAACAAGACAAGCACTCGATCTTTTTGTGTAATAATCCCTCAGGTCCAAAAATATTAAAATCTAGAGGAGGGATAGCAATTCTGATAGCTTTAACGAGATGGAGAGGCCAATTGCTCAGCAATATTTTCATATTTTACGAGTCAAATGAAAAGAGCTTAAAGGAGACTCGTTTTTTAAGGAACGAGTGATATTTTCGGGTAGTAGCTAGTTCCAGGTAAGGTTTGGAATTTTCCAATCATGGAAGTATTATGAAGATGGTTAATAGAATCACTTGTCACAGTTGTTGCTAAAAAGGGTAAACAATCAAATGGAGGCATACAATCAGCTAAAACAGAGTGGAGGTGATGGTAAGAACACAACCAAGGCTCAAAAGCTTATGATAATGCATTCACAATGGCTATTTACTAGAGATTGGCTCATTTTTTAATGAACTTAAACTCTGGTGGAACATATGCTCATTGCTTAGGTTTAATTTTTTAATGAGCTTGAAATTTACATAAAACTGCTCATGCCAGTCGTATAATAAGGATGTATCATCAATAGGTTCAATTTTTAGGGAGCTTGCGCCATTCAAAACTTTTTCCGAATCCTTTCTTTATGTTAGCTAAGAACGACCAATCCTACGAGTTTAAAGGGTTGAGAATCTACAAACTAAGAAAATAAATGGTCACTTTTCACTTTCCATACGTAAAGGTTTGCATGCCCCCAGGTATAATGAAGTAGAGTTTCAAGGTTACTCTTCAATTTGCAAACAAAGCACTTGCTCTGTTAGGAAAGGCATACCTTTTAACGTACAAAGTAGAGTTTCTAGGTTACCATTCAATTTGCAAACAAAGCATTTGCTCTGTCAGGAAAGGCATACCTTTTGATGGAGGTATCTTATTCCAGTCTAATCCCATTTTCCTAAATGGACGGGTGTGTCAAACTAGTCATATTCCTACATGGAAACCCACGTTATACATGGGGTTATTCTATCGAAGCAAACCAGGGTGCATGCCCCCTGGGTTTCAGTCACAATCACCGAATTACTCGTGCTCATCAAGTGGACGGACTGGAGATTGATGAGACATTCCTTGCATGAAAATATCGGTTAAGCATGGCATTTTACTATTAGATATGTGTGAGCTAGGAATGAAAGTTGGTCTACAAGCTATACCACTCTGCCTTCATGCAAAAAACACATTACTCGAAAGAGTGAGGAGCCAATGGCTCCCATGCTGTAAATGTAGTCACGCTCAAGGAGTAGATTGTAATCTAGAGGTCCTTGGACTACCATTATGTTCAGATAAACAGTTTTCCCTCTAAAAGTTGTAGGCAAATTTTGAAGGATCCCTAATGGTCGATTGGTTCCTTTGTCAAAGCCTATCATATTTCGCATCTCAGGCAGAAGTGATGGTGAACCAATTGCTTTCCAAGAAGTTGAGGAAAGGATACTCACAGAAGCCCCTTCATCTATGATAGTACCGACCATGACCATTCTGTAAGCTTATACAATGATTTGGAATGGTACATTAGACGGTAGACAACGTCTGCCTAGTAGATTCCAGTCGAAGGAAATGACTAGGTTGCTCGAAGGTGTGACCGAATAAACGGTCAGATCCGACTCTGGCAAACTTCCTTCCTATGGTAAAGGAACAAGTAGAGTGCCCCCATGTTCATTGGAGTTTGTGTTTATGAAAATAATTTGAACAATGTCGTTCTCATTCTCTTCAATGACTGTATCATCTAATATGGACCTTCCAAAGACAAGACTGGGTCGACTACCGTCTTGACTCGATGACTTTGGTCTGGTGTGGACTCAAAGGGTTTATCTTTAATGATAGATGCTTTGACCAACCACAAAGGTGTGTTAGTCAAAGTTTCAACTAGCGATGGACTCAGCAAGAGTTTCTTGTATCCAGGAGGAAACTGTAGCAGTGAAGTAGGACGGTTATCCAAGGCTCTTTTAGCTTCGTCTAGAAAGGGACAATGATGGATGGCATGATCGCCTTCACACAGTCTATAAGGAAATTTATATTTTACTTTCTGCCTAGAGACTTCGTTTTCACTAGTTGACAGTGTACTCTCAACATGATCATCAGAGGTTGACGACATTGGATTGTGCAAACGAGGAGACCAATCCCTTAAGATCTGAGGGATGCAAGGACAATATTGATGATAGTGTTCTCCTTTGCAAATGACACATGGATATTTAGGTTTGGATGGTGCAATGTGTGTATTATCGCTAGATGATGCGTGGCTGCCCCTTTCTTCCTTTCGCTCCTTCTTCTTCTCCTTCTCCTTCCCTTTCTTCTTCTTCTCAGTTACTTGGTTTTTAGCTTTACCGGCTTCACCAAGCAAAGAGGAAGGAGGGGAGGGAGAAATAAATGAAGCAGAAGGTTGGGGGGTAACTCTAGTGTCATCTAGTTGCTGATTTGATTGCTTAGGAATCATGGTGTTTTGAACGACAAAGGCCGAGGAGAGCCATATTGGCAAGCCGATTGTCAATCCTGGAAGGGGCAATGTGGCCATATGAGGTGCACCAACATCTCCCCAAGAGGAGAAAGGAATAGGATTTCCCCCAAGGGGATATCCTTCGTTGGTGGACTCCATTTTCTCAACCTAAGACCAACGAGGGAATAGTGACATTATTCCGATTAAAATAAATTTTATGACGCTTTGACACAACTTGCTTTTTCAATTTTTAAGAGTCAAGAAAAAGCTAAAGATGACTTTAGTTGCCTTCGATTTTTAATGACCCTGAAGTGACAAGTGCTCAGATGGACCTTTTCCTTTAAGTATTCTAAAAAGGAATGAAAGAGACTACTCTGGAAATCTAGATGGAGGGATTACCAAACCAATCGCAAAATTGCAGAATACTTTTTATGGTATGGCAGTCAATCTTCCCGAATGTTGTGTTCAGTGCATTGTGATCGATAGGGCAACAGACACGACTTCCTAAAGATAAAGGATATAGCCTATTTTGGCCTCCTAATATATACTCGATGGTACGTGGGAGAACAAGTCCGTACTGGCACTTGTCGTCTCAAAGAGGAGGAATCACCCAACCTACGATGAAAGCGATAGTTACCAAGATTTACGACGCTGGAATATGTCTCTAGCCTAGACTTCTAAATGTTGTGCGTTAGGTTCCAAAACATTTTTTATGTTCATTGAATTTATTTTATAGTTGATCTTTCTTAAGAATTTTTCCTTTAAGGTTCACCGCATGATGTAGATATACAATTCCTAAAATGCAATTTAAGATGATAAACAATCGTTTATTCTTCTTTTTGCAATGAAAATCCTAGCTACTAAGGAAAGAGAAGTGAGATTATTTCAACATAGAGCAGAGAGCACACACTAGATGCACTATCCTAAATCAAAATCAACAAGCAGTCTAAATGCAAATTCATATGCATGTATTTGTTTTCCGCTTTCTTACTGTGTGGATAACAAAATGAATGCTAAGTACAAATTTGAATTGTCTTTCCAAAGCGACAGTACTAACAATTTGCTCTTCAAAAGACGAAAGGAAGATAATGATGGCACTTTGCAATTTTGAATTGAAAAATGCTTTCGACACTTGAAATACTATTAATTCAAATCAAATACAAAAGTAACAGTACAGTCAACCATCAAGAAGATTAGGATTCTTTTCTTTGACTGAAAATGACACTTGCGACACTTCCAAATCAAAAGATGACAGTTCAACTAAGCTACTTCTTTGTAAATGAGAACTATGAATGGTGAAAAATACATAAAAACATTCACAATTATTTGTACAATGGAGGTTGAATGATGCAAAGGAAGGGATTTTCCACAGTGGTATACTGATCACAAACAACAAAACTCCTTAATAAAGCTGAAGAGATTGAAGAAAAACCAAAATTTGGAGGCAAAAATAGTCTTATCTGATCATCGCACCTGTAACACAGGGAAGCAGGGATGCATCTCACCTACTGCACACGGGAGGTGTGATGCATCCAGATTTCCAAGAGGAGAAGGTGCGATGGCCCAAGGATGAGACTTCAACTTGGTTTTTGGTCACAGTTTGCAGCTTAGTTCAAGTATTTAGGTTGAGCTAATGATAGTCAGTAAATGCAAATCATAGGGGCTGATATATTGAGGTTACTTGAGCCACCACCAGGGAAATTGGGATTTTTGCAAATCAATTGTTCAGTTTATAAACAAAACCCGGAGATGGACTGAAGCAGCATTGATCCACTTTGCACTTGCATAGAAAATGCAGTTCGAAGGCTAGCTGGCTTAACTTCAAGCTCTGTCTATAGTTTATAAAGCAAACAAATATAGACAAGCAAACAAGCTATTTTCTCCGCAGTGGAGTCCCCATTTTGTTATCGGGAAATCTAGTGTCCATCCGGAGCTGTTAGTCCCACTAAGACGGGTAGCTATCTTAGAAACAAACAAACTAAATTTACTCTTGTTTTCCTTTATGAGAAGTAGATAGGAGAGAAGCAGAGAATACCAACCTTGATCCTTCGCTTGGTTCCTTGCTTGTTTCCTCTCCCCTCTAATAGATCTTTGTCGCTCCTTCCTTGCTTACCCTGCTTCAAAGAGAACCTGTAAAGTCAAAGTAGCATAATACCTTCAAACTAGAGAGATCTACAATCATAAACAATATAGGACCAGATATATATTGACCACACAAATGAATATATCATCAAACATACAAGAATGTGGAGGAAAACTTGAAAGGTCTATTGATAGAAAGAGTAGAAGAGAGAATTACAACCCATTGATCTGACCCAGTGTCATCCTCCTAGCATGAAAGTCCTTCTTCACCTCATGAAAATCTTAGATCACCCAACACTATGATCTTCAACCAAGAAACCAACAACACTTCCTTACAAGATACAAAATTCTAGCCTTTGGATCTCTGAGATGAGGGATCCATATATAGATGTTTGCAAGGGGTTGAGTCAGCTTTTGGGATTTTGATTAGTGTCCTCTCTTTGATAGTTCTTGGTTCCACTTGGAGATTCATGATCTCTTACTCATCCCTGGGTGAATTCAAAGAGGCAAGTGTCACAGGAGAAGTTTTTGGAAGATTACATGATCATCCACCTTGCAAACTGTCTCTGTCATTTGTCTACTCTCGCCCATCACACCCTATAGAAGGGTTTTGCATTATGCATCACACTTTTTGCATGTGGTAGGTGAGATGCATCGCACCCTTAGCACTGAGCAGTCTGTATGGTCTAGTTTTGACCAATTCTAAGCAGTTTTCTATGGAGAACTTCTGGGATATGATGTAATCAACTAACCTTGTTCCCTTAGGGTGTGAAACAACACTTTTAGGGACTCAGAAGCCCTTGGTTTATGGACATATATGATTGGGGTTACAGTGCCCAAATATTTCTATAACAAGCACCATGGGGCAGAGCCTTTACACCTTCATATGTGCAATGCGATGATGTGGACCCGACGATATTCTAAATATTATTTGATAATATTTGAGGTCCATAGAAAATCCAGTTTCAATGCATTTTTGTGTATTTTCGTTATATAACGAAATACAAAGGGAACATGGGAGCAATGCCGATGCAAAATTATGGACTCGAAAGGGTTTATTAAGGAAATTGAGCACCATTTCAAGTCTGATAAAGCAGGGTTTTCACATTTTTAATGTATTTTCCAATATAAAGGGAAAATCACAAAGCCAACGAGATTTTGGGAGAGCCAAAGGAAATAATGGTTTAGGTCAAGCTCCACCAGATGCCATACAGCAGCTACCACGTGTCCAAGATGAGGAGAGAGAAAACCATCCTCATTGGGCGGTTAACTCTAGTAGAAAAGAGCCACCCAAAATGGATCACGACCATTGGATCTAGAATTCCTAGATCAATAGTGGAGATGTGATATCACTACAAAGGCAGACCTAATAGGAAGATAGGCCATGATTAAGGACTTTTGAAGTTCGGAAGAACAGAGCTTGGCGGGATTTTTATAGTATTGTTGTGTTTTTTGTATTAAATAGAAAATAGTCATTATAAACGTTTAAGAGATAATAGAGGCTTGAAGACCCATTCTATCACATAATAGAGGTCGGGAATAACTGCCAGGGGACAGAAGCCGAGAAACAGTCATGGAGCAGCACAACGCAACATAGCACAGGCAACACATCCAAACAAATAGAATGGTCATGGAGCAGATAGCGCAGCTTGCCCAAAACAAACAGAAACATCATGGGGCATTGAGAGCGCTCAACCCAAAAACAATAGAATCGATTATGGGGCATCGACAGTGCTCAACCCAAAAACAACATAATCGATTATGGGGCATCTTTGGCATGAGAGATCTCCCTTCCAGTGCAGCAAACCACCTGAATGCGGTTACTCTTCTATCAGAAGAAGGAACCTCCGAAGCCCATGCTTGCCTAGTCAAGGCATCAGTCAGTTAACAAGATAGATAGGATAGATTAAGACTTTGAACCTTCAAGAGCTCAAGAGCATTGTAAAAGGCCTATAAAAGGCTGAAAACTAAATGTAACAAGGGTTCAACTTTTGGAGATTGTGGAGACTCTAGTCCTCTATCTTCTCATCTTCATTCCAATAATATAAGCTTCTTTTGTTGTTACATGTTAAATTCTCATTTTCTTTGTTGTTCTATGCTTGCACTTGAATAGGTTATTCATGTTTCTACTGTGTCTAATGCCAGATAACTATCATCTTATCTCTGCATTGATAAATTATATTTGCAAATTCCATTTACTTCCTATAGCTAGCCATTCATATACGTTTATGTATGCATCTGCTGGTACAGTTAGTATTCTCCATCTATCCATTGAATCTATAAACTATTGAGCATTAGTGGTCTAAAGCCTTGTATTTTTGAGGGTTTTCATGCATGTCTTGAGTGAGAATAGAGCTGAAGTAGTTATCTGACTTGATCCAAACCATCATCCATTCCAATAGTTCAGAGAACAATACTGAAGATTATATGTTACCAGGAATTTTCGAGCTACAACCTAGGAGAGTTTCCTTGAGTGATAACAGGTCCCAATAAGGGCACTAATGACATATTTTCTACAAATGATAAAGAGTATTAACTTCCACCCTTAAACCATAAATTCCATAAAATTAAGCTAGTTAAACTTTGGTAGAAGAGGCTAACATACCCAGCCAATATAAAGTTGTTGAACTCATTTCAATTGTATATTTGGGAATATTTTGGAATCTTAATAACAAAATCGAGATTAAACAATTACTTATCCAATTTGTAAATTCTTGGAACATCTTGAAATTCCAAAGACAATAGCAAAGTCAGACAAGTGACCTTGTTGTTGTCTGTCGGTTTTAGGGATATTCCCAAAATCTTCCATCTAGATAAGTGTCACGCGGAATCAGTCAATCTTGCGGATAAGACAAACCTTCCTAGAATCTAATGAAGACCTAATGACAAACAAACAAACCAGACACTATCTTTCTCTAAATGCGCTTTATAAATAATGGTAAACAAATGTGTTTAAGGGCCTACTTCATGTCCAACGCAAGTTCGGAGATGCCTTCGCTCCTTTGATCCAAGTAAGTTCCTTCATCGCAAACCTGCAAGCACAAACAACGCAAATGATTAAATAACACCTGAATATCCAATATTATAAAACATATTTAACATCAAAGTCAAGGAGTCCATGAAACAAATAGCATAAGATACTTGTTGAGAAAAATGAGCTTGATTGTATTAATTCAAAAGGGAAGAAACTTACAACCTTTGCCTTGACGTTGTACAAGCTCCTTCCAGGGTCCAGCAAGAAGTCTCCTCTACTTTGACAAGCTTCACTCACTCCCTAATGGGGCCAAAAAGGTATGTTATCTCTCCTCTTAAGCTCAAATAGGAAGTGTTGATTTCACTAGCATTTACCCTCAAAAGTTTAGCTTCTCACCCCCCTGGCCAATGACCCAATGCCTCAATTTATAGTGCAATGGAGATTATTTACCAGTTCCTCCTTCAAAGGGATATAGTCCTCCTTCAAAGGGATAGCTCCTCTCAACAAGGGATTAGTTCCTCCTATGATGGGATGCATGAACCACTTGGAGCAAACAATCCACGTAACAAATGCTTCTAGAAAAATCTAGAATTAACCCAAGATGAGTTTTTTAAGATAAAGATTGCGCCTTTTGACTTTTATAGGGGTACGCACCCTCCCCTTT
>APFE031221090.1:321518-350043 GCA_000404065.3 Pinus taeda | reverse complement strand
TTCTCTGTTTAGAGTCATTATGTTTCCTTTTATAGCAATCTTTAGCATGATGTCTAGGTTTGCCACAATAATAACAATCATCATTTCTTTTATCATGAGCTGGAAATTTAGGTTGTGCCATACCTTTTTTCTTTGCTTGAAACTTTCCTCCTTTGGTTTTGTCCCATCACTTGCCTTTGTATGGTTGCTTATCCTTGGCTACCAATCTAGGACTTCCAGCCCAATCTGAATTTCCAATTTGCATAATTTCCTCCATCAAGATTTGTGGACTCATTCAAATAAGTTTCAGCCAAAAAATTTGACATAATGACAAAAAAAATTGTCTCCAATCAACAAAATGCACCAAAATCCACCATATCTACACCCAAATTCACCAGATCTACATCTGAATTCACTGGATCCAAAACCAAATGCACATGATCTAAAAATAAAAAAACTTAATATTGCTTAAGTAAAAAAAAAACAAAGCCAAAATTACTTCTTATTTCTCCTTTTTTTACCAAACCCTGTTTCCAAAAATTTATTTTCCCTTTTTTAACCAAATAGACCTTTTTACCAACAATTTTTAACTTCCACCCAAAAAAAAGATATTTAACTCCTTATACCACATAACTTTTTTTTACCATGAAAAAACAAATCCCATACAACTCCTTAAATCTACCGTATTATACTCTTCTTAAAAATCAAATTCACTTTATGGATTGGAAAATCGGTTTGGAAACATAATAATCAAACCAACAACTCACCACTGTGGAGAGAATATGAGTTGAATAAAAGATCCAACTGCTTCTCACACCTTCTGCTACATACATAGAAAATCACTTCACACCACCCCTGATTCATGGAACAAATCAAAGTGTGCCACGCCCGTGATTTAGCGAACAATTATGCCACAAATCACACCTTTGCATCCAACAACCTTGTTCTTTTAAAATTTTTGCGAATCATTAATGCACAACATTTAATATAACTGGCAACGATGAACCACAGCCAATAAGATCTCACAGCTCTCACAGATCTGTGCTCTCTTGCTCTCAGATCTGAGGCCTCACTATATCTCCCTCTCTGGGTATCATACCATATTAGAAAATCAGAGAGAGACACAAGAATGAAATCAAATCTCATTGATTAAAGTATATTATATAGGTACACATAAATCAGACAATCTATATCCAAATAATTCGAATTGCCAACTCACAACACAAACTACGAAGACATAACTCATGACAAATAGACTCAACACTAACTATGAGAATAGAACTCATCAACTCTATCTAGATGTATCATTTCTACATTATTCCAACAACAACAACTAGTTGTTTGTGGAACCCTCTTCCATTTTCCATTTGCAACAATGTCAATGGTGGAATCAAATTTCATTAAATTGTGTGTTGAATCACTGAGGCATTCCTCAATGCCGAGTTATAATTTAAATTATCAGATTTTGGTAGTGTCATCTCTGCAAATTAAAGCTCCAAATTCCAGTGATCACCGCTCAGTTGATCTTAAATGGGGATTACCCTAATAATAGCTTGGCAACCGATCTAATGACAATTTTTTTTTAAGAGCCAATCTCAGTCTTTGGGATTAATCGATGGGATTCTATATCAAATTAAATCACATCTTAATATCAAATTAACAATAAGAGTTGTTGCTCGCTACCTGATGTGCCCTCTGCCTTTTTTTAATGTGGCCACAATTTTTTACAACATTTCTATAATCATAGGATCTAACTATAAAAATAGAAAGTAATCTTAACTAATACTTAGTTCTCAAATGATTAGAGTTGCATTTGGCTAATAAGTCACTTATTGAAAATACATCTCATCACTCACTCAACTAACCTGGGCTTCTAGAAATAACATAGCATAAAAATTATAGGGAATACAAGTTTTATGATGCTCCTTTTCAAATTTTAAATTTTACAATGAAAAAATCTGTGTAGTAAAAATATCACAAGTTATTGTCCAAGTAGTAAAAATTCAATGAATAGGACACAATAACATTGAGAATTTGATCAAATTTCACTAGAATGCCAAACTTCCCTTTGAAGACATTTTTGAATGATGTAGATCCTTTAAGTTTCTTTGGATGTAGATTGGAATACCCTCCCCTCATTCTCAAACTCAATGAGATTGTAGATTCCTTTCTCACTCCATAATCTTTCAATTGATACTGATCTTCAATCACTTTGCCCTCATATTCAAGTACTTGAAAAGCCTTGGTATACCCATATGTGTATGGATACTATACTTCAAATTTTCTACAAAATCATGTTCCGTGATCTACTAAACAATGGATTTGATTTTCCATTTAGATTTTGATAAAAAAATTGAAAATTTTCCTTTCCCTAATGTCTCGTCACACTTAAATATAAATTGCTTTAAATAAATCATCATTTAATATAATGAATTAATACCTTAGTAGTAAAAAATATTTTTATAATTTATTTTTTAAATATAATTAATATATTAATTTTGTAGGATATTTTTATTTTTAAGTTTTTGCTTTTCATAAAGATTCACCATAATTGTATCCAATCATAAATACCTTTTAAATTAATTTTTATTTTTCTTCTAAAAACCATTTTTGTTCAGTGGAAACATAAAATCTAATAAAAATTAAACCCTAAGTCTATATAAAATCAAATTTAGGTTGAATGCAAGTTAAAGCCCACTATAAATGTAAAAGGCTTCCTCGAGCCTAAACACTTTTCGACCATTTTTATTTCTCACGGGACGCTATTAATATTGGTGATGGGTTTAGGGTTTCGATCTATACTGGTCTTTCGTGTATGGTCAATCAATTCAATCCATATAGGCTTGAGCAGTGAAAGAGCTGGTTCATGTGGCGTTTTCTTAATCCTATATATTCAATGCTTTAGTTTATGAAAGAGATGAATGATTTAATAAGTAAAATATAATTATATATTATGATACTTAATATTATTATAATTCTATAAAAAGAATGGAAGGATTAATAAAATATGCCCATAACAATTCTGAGTTAAATTATAATTGACTAGATTCAAGAGAAGATGCATTCAAAAATACCAACACTAACCAATATTAAATAGGATTACTATCCTCAAAACTTTAAGGGATGCCAGGAGGTTTGCCATGCTTGCTAAAGGCAAGGTATGTTCAAGACATAATCTCATCATCACCTTTTCAAAGCAACCGCAAATCAGAAAACATTTTCTCTCAGAATGAAGTTGAGACACAAGGTATCACTCCTTGAAACTTACGGTATTTTCGTTTTTTCAATTTGTTCATAATCTGTAGGGATTGATTTGAGACTTTGAATTTATATTTATTTGTAGATTTAGGCCTTCAATTAATATGAAGTAAAATGGAATAAAATCAATCCTTAACTTTGATCATTCTATTTAATATCAGAAATCTACATACCCAAACAAAACATAATTAATTATGGATATGTATATATCGAATACAAGACCAAACCATAATCAGTATTAGTCCCTGCTTCAGTTTTATTATATATATATATATTATTAGGTATAGAAATATAAAAAAGTATTTAAGTTAATTTTGATGAGGTTTAAAATTTAAATCTATTTTATTTTGTTGAAAAATATAATAGCAAAATCTTAATTTAATTTTGTTCTTGAATAAAATTAGGAATTAAATTGTAATTCTAATTCTCATAGCAACTTGTAATAGTTAACTAAGTTAATTTGACTTAGTTGACTCAATAAATTCGAGTTGGGAACTTATCTAGAATGGTTCATAAATTTTAGTGGGCATTGAGTTTTTTTTAGTTGTAATTATTTAATTTAGTTTAACTGAGTTAAATTCAATTAAACTAGTTCCAACTGATGGAGGAGTTAGTGGAAGATCCAGTAGTGGGGTGTAACTAACACTGCTTAACGAGTAAACCAAAGATTCACTCATAATTAACTCATGCCTTTAGATCAGAGAAAGACCCAGTTGACATTAGAGTTCACGAACAATGTACTATCAATTGTAAAATCATCTAAATTAAATCGATGGTGCATGCAATCATAGCAAGGCCTATTGATGGATTGATTAGTTATGGATGAGGAATTTCTCAATTAAATATGGGCTAATTCCCTAGGAAACTGTACGAGGAAATAGGAGGTTGAAAAACAACATATTCGGCTAAGTATTGGTTGGAGCTTGTTTGTGAAGCAGTGAGACAGATTGCGATAGTGCAGAGGTTTCTCGAGCTTGAGAAAAATATGGTAATCTTATATTTTCTTATTAATGCAATATACAGATAGCAAGGGTTTTTAGTTGTGGTTTTCCCAAAAAATTATTGTATTATGTGTGACTGAATTCTTTCTCTTTTATGCTTCATGACCTCATCAATCAATTATTGTTTCTGTTGATGAGTGGACTAGATTCAAGCCAATTGTTTTAGCATATTACAATTTGTAATTTGAATCTACAAAAAAATTCTACATGATATCATAAAAAAAAATCACTACAGAAGAGGAGAATATGAGTTTGTCTTTTGCAGGACAAATCGAATTTTCAGTATCATACTTCAGAGCCATTAGGATGTCGTTCTACTGATTGAAACTCAAATATGCCCTTGAGGGTAGTTCAAACTATATTACTTGGAAGGATAGGATGGAGGCAGTGTTGGAAGACAACGAGCTTAAGAAATTCATAGACAATTATATTCCTAAGCCAACTGATGCTGAAGATATGGTAGAGTGGAGAAAGTGTGTGGCAAAGGTGAGAAGGATTATCCTAGAAGGAGTTCGAGATCATATTATCTGAAACCTCCATGGTAAGGAAACTCCTTTTGCAATGTCGAAGGCATTGACATACCTATTTCAAAACAACAGTGACCATAGGAAGCTGGAACTGAAGGATAAGCTCAGAAAGATCGATATAGAGAAGGGAAACACAATAACAAATACTTGACCAAGTTCACCCAACGTTAGAATGAGCTCGGAAGTTTCAGTGTTACAGTTGTCGAAGATGATCTGGTGGGCCTATAACTTCTAGGACTTCCCAAGAGCTAGCACAACTACTAGGACTCAGTTAATGGGAGGGAGAAGCTACCATAGTGGGAGAGATTGTGGTTCGAGTAGAAGATATTCAACGGAACACCATGGATGGATCCTCATCAAAGCATGATGATGAGGAGAACTGTGCCTTAGCTGGAAAGGTGAAGAAAGAGAAGCGGAAGTCATCCCATTCCAAATCAAATTCCTGTCAGGGCAGCAAGAAGAGGGACATATCAAAGATTAAATGTTTTCACTATCATGAGTTGGCACATATGCCACAAAGTGTCCACAAAAGAAGGCCGGTAAGAAGCCCTCAGGAGGAGCAACATGTGGAGCTCTTGCATCACAATTCGAACTAGATTTCATCCTCATCACTTGCACAGTGACATCGGTGATGGGTAGTGCATGGTACCTAGATAATAGAGCCTCATTCCATATGACCAGAAACAAAGAGTTATTTAGTGACTTAGGGGAGAAGGAAGTCCAAATGCACATCAAGATTGGAGATGATGGGAGCTCTATCATGACCAAAATCAATATTATTACCTTTTAGAGGGAGTTTGGTTCTCCTCTCACATTAAAAGATGCCATGTATGTTCCAGGTTTGAAGAAGAATTTGGTTTCAGTTGCCATGTTGGAGGACCATGGCTACAATGTTATATTTTGTAAAGGAAAGGCTTTCGTTTGTCACGTAGGCTTAGGAAAGGTGAAATGGATTGGGGTTTAGGTGAATAACGTCTACAAATTGGATGTAGAAGACTGTGATTCTTTGAGCCCTAAAGAAGAGAAGGTGTAGTGCCAAGACATCAATGTGTTGTGACATAGAAGGTTGGGTCACTTGCACCATGGAGCTTTGAATAACGTGCAACAAATTTCTCGAGGAATTCCCATGGGTACATTAGAGTAGAGAGACATGCGAAAAGGGTGTACATTGGGAAGGTACACCAAAGCTTCCTTTCACGATAAAGATAGTTGAAGGAAAGTGAACCTTGATCGAGTTCACTCTTATGTGTGTGTACCATTCTTGAAAGTATCCACAACCAAGCATAGGTATTATGTAATATTTGTTGATTATTTTTCTCAAAAGTGTTTGATTTTCTTCATGCATAAGAAAGATCTGATGTTCACTAAATTTCGTGAATTAAAAACACTTGTCGAGAAAGACATTGGAAGGAAAGTTAAAGCTTTCAGAAGCGATAATGGTGGAGAATATGTGTTGAATGAATGCAATAACTTTTGTGCATCATAATGCGTTCAACAGGAGTTAATAGCTCCTCATAACCCACAACAGAATGGGGTGGTTGATAGGAAGAATAAAAGTATTGTGGGAGCAGCACAAGTGATGCTACATGATAAGGGCCTACCATTGCACTTGTAGCCTGAAGCATGCAACACAACTGTTTATTTGCAGAATGAAATACCTCATCGAATTCTTAGGATGAGTACACTAGATGAAACCTTTTCAGGTAAGAAACCAGATGTGGCAAACTTTAGGATCTTTGGTTCATTAATATATTTTCATGTTACCAAGGATGAATGAAAAAATCTAGAGCCAACAACTAAGTTGGGCATATTTGTGGGGTACACTAATACACCTCACAACTATTAGGTGTGCCCACCATCCAACAGGATGAAAATCATTCGTAGAGATGTGAAATTCGATGAAAAGAAGGCCATGAGATGTTCCCTTGGGAAGCAACTTTAGTTACATGCAGTTGAGGATATTTTTGCTCCAAAGGAGGAACCTCGAGATCATGTGAAGAAGCCACATACATAGGATAAAAGAGTGAAAGAACTCACTCATGTAGAGAATTCTAGAGATGGAAGGAAGCACACTAGAGAGGCTAACATATTTATGCATGATACTAGAGAGAATGTACGAGCACGCACATCACACTACAGGAAAAGGAGGTCACCAGATCGATACAATTGTTACATAGCTATGATGAGCGAGAGTGTAGAGGTTGAGCCTTCCTCATTAGAGGAAGCAGTGCAACAACCAGTATGGGTTGATGCCATAGTTGAGGAGTATGACACCATTATGAGAAACAATGTTTGGGAAGTGGTCCCAAGACCAACTCATAAGTGAGTGGTGAGTTCGAGATGGCTTTACAAGGTAAAGAAAGCAGTAGACGGGAGTGTGGAGAAACACAAGGCCTGATTTATGGCCATACGATTCTCTTAGGTGGAGGGAATTGATTATGATGAGACCTTTGCTCCAGTAGAAAACTACCCATCAATCATATCTATTTTAGCACTGTCAGCATAGATGGGATGGAAGATAAATGAGATGGATGTGAAAACAACATTCCTCAATGGTATGATTGAGGAAGAGGTCTATATTGATGAGTCGAAAGGATTTGAGACCTTCAACAGAGACTCACATGTGTCCAAACTCAAGAGAGCATTATGTGGACTAAAACAAGCACCCCGTTCTTGGTACACCAAGACTAAAATTTATTTCACTCAGTTGGGCTTCATGAGAAGTGAAGTAGATGCAAACCTTTACCATATTGTGGTTGAAGGTAAATTATTGATTATAGTATTATATGTCTATGATTTGACTTTGACAGATGATGAGAATATCATAAAATCTTGCAAAGAGGATCTCGCAAGATAATTTGAGATGAAGGACCTCACGCTCATGCATTACTTTCTTGGTATGGAAGTATAGAAAGGAGATGCGGAACTTTTGTCTCTTAGGGAAATATTCCAACGATATTTTGAAGAAGTTCCACATGGAGGGGAGAAAAGACATGGAGACTCTTCTAGCAGGTAATTGGAGGAAGGAGGATGCTATTTCAAGTGAAGTAGTGGAGGTTACTATTTCTAGATAGCTTGCGGGTTCACTTATGTATTTGGTGAACACACGACCAGACATGTGTTTTGTAGTTAATGAGCTTAGTCAAGTCATGGTTAAGCCAACCAAACTTTATTGGAAGGCGGTTAAACATGTGCTAATATACCTCAGAGGCACCTATCAGTTTGGTCTTTGGTATAGATGGATAGAAGGAGTGAAGCTTCAAGGCTTCATAAATGTAGATTAGGCAGAGAGTCCATTCGACAGGAAAAGCAAATTTGGGGATATCTTTAGTATTGGGTCAACAACAGTTTCTTGCTATAGTAGGAAGTAAATATTAATTGCACTCATTTCAACAGAAGTCAAGTGGTTTCTAGTCATGTATCTTGTGAGACTATCTAGATGAGGAAGTTTCTTGTTGGGTTATTTGGTTAGGAGATGGATCCTACAATGATTTACTATGACAATCAGAGTTGTATCAAACTCTTCGAGAATCTATTTTTTGATGATCAGTACAAGCATATCAACATTCAGTATCACCATCTAAGATATTGTGTGTAGAGGAGAATCATGTTTTTGGATTACATTCCTATAGAGGAGCAATATGCAAATATTTTAACAAAGGCATTGTCAAGATGAAAATTCAAGTTTCATATAGGCAGGATCAAGGTAGCATATAATACTTTTCTTGTTGAGTGGGAGTGTTGAAAAAAACAACAATAAAATCCTAATTTAATTTTGTCCTTGAATTAAATTATGAATTAAATTCTAATTCTAATTCTCATAGCAACTTTGTTTTTCGAAAGGAAAAATCTAACTTTCTATTAAGGCAATAAAAAGTTAAATATATGCAATTAAGCATTTTGAATACTGTAGGTTTCTCAACTAAACATAGAGTTTGATCTGAGATGGTAAGCATAAGAATATTTCTTTCCCATCTCAATATGTGCAAAAATGGTCACTGAAACCAATTCCCATGCCTCCTCAAAGAGGAAAACAACCCAAATAGGAATAAGATCAGTAGCCTACAGTCCAAACCAAAAAACCAAAACTGATTTTTCCTTGTTTCATAGCATAAAATATAAAAATATATTTTAAAATTTGTGTGCCCATCATAGAAAAAACATGTACGAAAAGTATGATAAGTGTTGTGCAATTAAAACTATTTAAACATTAACTCTGCAAAATTTCTCTCAAAAATCACAGATTGCTTCATTTTTTGTTTCTTCTATGCATCAACGGTCCAAATCCTGTTGCACACCTTCTTTAGAAAATTGGTTTGTTGCATTTTTTTGTTCCTTGTAAATGTGACATATAGTAACAATATTAAAATATTGTTTGAGATTTATAGCTTCTTCTGAAAAAAGAGATAGAATATAATTCTGACATCTGCTCTCTCCATTGAACCATTTGATAGCATTCATTGAATCACTAAAAATCTAAATTGAGGTAATTTCTGTGTGTGTGAAGCACTAGAGAAGAAGTTTTAAAGTTTGAAGTTCAGAAAAATTATTAGATCCTTCTCCTAGCCCCATAGAAGCTTTTAAGCGTCTTTGAGCATTCAACTGAATCACCATGCCTGCCCCACATCTATTCCTTTGATTGGATGACCCATCAAATAAGCCACAGGAATGTTTCCATTAATTTGTTCCTCCCTTATCCCCCTAAAGTTTGTTTTGTGGATTGGTTCAGGGATACTCTTATAAATTGCAACACATTCAATAGAAATATGCACTAAAGAAGGAGCTTGATCCTTAAAGATACTTCAGTTCCGGGCTAACGAGATGCCCAAAAAAATATTAGAGGTAAGTTATGCAAGGTTTCCTCTAGAGAGTCCTTCCACCAATTTTTCCATACCTCCTTTAGAACTTCACCCTCCCATCTCCTACCATTCTTTAAAAACCTCCACATTTCCAGCCACACTACTCTACTAAAGGGTCACTTTAGAAATAGGTGTTGTGTTGACTCTTCATCTTTTTTTCACATGGAACACCAGACTGGTCCCACCTTGGACCTCTTCTATAGATTATCCCAAGTAGGAACTTTATTCCATAGTAGGCACCAAAAACAATTCTTGCTTTTGCTGGACATTTAAGTTTCCATATGTGTTTCACCCATAGCTCTGGAATCTCCCAACCCTTCTTAGACATAAGACAGATGTATCCAAATTTTGGGGAATAATTTCTTGTTAGAGCATATAGCCACCTTAGCCAATTTGGTCTATTTCTGAGCCGAACATTTAATTTTTTCAGTTCCCTCATAAATTGTTGCCACTCCTCCGTCCATTGTTGTCCAAGGTTAAGATCTTCTCCAGATAACCATGCTTGGTCCCAAATCGTTGATTGGCCAATTTTCTCAATCTGGCTTAAATGAGGGATCCCTCTTGTTTCAAGCTAGTTTATGATGCTTGGGGTTAAGGAGAAATTTTCATTCCATCCCACCCATGCATCCTTTCGTATTATTACTTGCTCTCCATTTCCCACCTGCCAAGAGAGTGCTTGCTCAATAATTTTGATTGAGTCCAGAATTGTTTTCCAAACTACTGATGCTTGAGAATTTTTCTTATCTAGCTTCTTGATCCATTCATCCACGGGGTGGGATCAATATACTTTCTTTTTACTACCATTGTCCACAAGTTTTTCTTCGTTAGTAGTCTCCAACCCAACTTTGCTGCTAAGGATGGTCCAAAAGATATGAGATCTTTAATACCCCACCCACCCCACTCCTTTGGCCTAGCCACCTTGTCCTGTGCCACCCAGGGGAGTATCGAGTCCTCTTTATAGCTAGCCCACAGAAAACTGCTGCATAATCTCCTCACTCTTTCCATGATTCCTTTCGGAACCTAGGTAAGTTCCGCCCAATATACATGAATTTCCATTACTACAGATTTAATAAGGACTAGTCTGCCTGCTCTAGATAACCATTTTAAGCTCTAATGATTAATCTTGTTTTCAATTTTAGCCACCAACCAATACCATTCATGTTTCCTATACGAGTGAGGCTTTAAATGGAAGCCTAGGTATTTGAAGTTGTCAGCCATCTTCTTGTCCTCAAATGGCATATCCTCTGCAATATTTCTGATTTCCATCCTATTGAAGCCTTATAGAATGAGAGATGACTTTTATTTATTGATGCACATTCTCGTAGGTTTGAGAAAGAATTCTAATATAAGTTTTAATGCCCTTGCTTCATTACAGTTACCATTACTAAAATTAATAATATCATCTATGAACAAAAAAGTATTTATATATATGTTGACTGCCACTTCTACTCCCTTTATATCTCCTCTTCTCCTTGCTTCTAGTATCATTTGACTAAGGCCTTCTACTGCTAGTAGGAACAGAATGGGAGATAGAGGGAATCATTGTCACAATCCTCTTTGACTCTGAAAGAAAGGGGTAGCCACCTTGTCGATCAAGATAACAAAGCTAATATTTTTCAAGCATCCCATAATCTAGTTTATAAACCCAATGTGAAATCCCAAGCGAGTCAACAACATTCGTAAATACAACCAACCGATACGATCATATGTTTTAGATATGTCTATTTTCACTAGAACACCTTTCCCTCTGCTTTTTTTAATGTTATGGATGGTTTCCTGAGCCACTCCTACTGCTTCATGTATCTGTTTTCAATCCAGGAACCCAAACTATTCTTTTGAAATATTCCTTGAAAGGATCGGTTTCAATCTAAAAAAGATTACTTTTGCAATTATTTTGTTGATGCAATTACAAAATTATATTAGTCTAAAGTCCTCAAAAGACGAAGGGTTCTCCCTTTTTCGGATTAGGGCTATAAATGTGAAATTGAAAGGTTCATAGATCACCCCTTTTATCCTCGATTCTTCGACCACCTTACTCAATTCATTCCCCAGAGTCTTAAAAAAGTGTTGAAAGCACTCCATTTTCCAGCCATCTAGGCCTGGACTCTTATCCTTTTGCATTGAATTTAATATTCCTTCAACTTCCCCTCTAGTTACTTCCCCCATGATAGCTTAATTTTCCTCCTCTTCTAGATACCTTGGGAAAAATTGAGTTGTCCTTACCACCTCCACGATGGATACTTCTGAAGGAGCTTTGAAAATATTTTTGAAATGGTTCCTCCTCAGCATGGACAATTCCTCAAAATATTTGGCCTGCCTTCCATCCTCTAATTTTAAATACGGAATAGTATTTGATATTTTCCTTCCTTTTGCATAACTTTGAAAAAAATTGAGTTTTCATCCCCAACACAGCCAAATTTCCCTACTTTTAAGTTGCCACTATTATTCTTTTGTAGCTAGAATATTTCTACGCTTAGAATCCAACATTTTGATGCTATCTCTTTTACCTTCGGTTTCATATCCATGTTCTTTCATACTTTCAAGGTGATCTACTTCCACTCCTATCTATTTTAAGTCTTCTTCTTCTTCTTTAATTTTCTTCTCTCTAGCCAATTCAATAGTTTTCTTCCTTAAGCAATTCAAATTTTCCATCAACTAGAAAGCTTTTCCTCCTCCCTCGCTTGTGTTCATAGATTTATAGGTTTTTTTAAACAAAATGTTATAGGAGCTCTCCTTTAGCCAGGAAGGATTAAATTTGAATGGAGCAGCCATATTTTTATTTGGCCCTTTCATTTCAAGTAGAACCGGTAAATGATCAGAGTCACCTCCTTCTCCTACCCTGTCCCTAAATACTGGGATCATGACCACTACTTCTTCTGTCATGAGAAATCAGTCTAGCCTCTTGGTCACCCTAACTTTCCGGGTTCTCCTGTTCCTCTAGGTAGGTCTTGGCTTCATCAAGTTTATATCCATAATCTTCCTCTCTCTCATCTTGTTTGAAAAAATCAGAAAGAGGGCCAATAAGAGCCGTGGGTCCCCAGGTTTCAAAGATTCCCAGAGAAAAAGTTAAATCCCCCTAATTACCAAATTTGAGTTTTCCATAAAAGACTTTGAGAACAGATTATTCCAATATGATGCCCTATCCTGACAAGGTTCATAGATGTTAAGGGTAAGAAGGTTTGAACACAACTTCAACGAGTAGAATTCTACTCCTAAATCCTGGTCCAAACCCCACAAAGAAAGGATCTTCAGCCTTCCCTCCTGCACTCCAGTTGTCAATCCCCCAGATCTACCTTTCCCATCGAATCCCTGGAAATTCCATGTAGGCAACATTTTCAATAGAGCTTTATTAATCTCCACTCCAACACCCAGTGTCTCTTGTAATAAGAGCACATTGGGATTGTAATTGTTAATCAGTGCCTTCAGAGCCAGTTTTTTAGGATCACTTGCTAAACCTCTACAGTTGAAAGACATAATAATCATTGAGAAACCACGGGGGGTTTTGCATTGCTGTCAGCACCCCTGAGATGGAAATTTTTTTACCATCCTTAATGTCAATCTTGGCTCTCTATTGGGCCTTAGATATATTTGATTTCATCCCTCTAGTTTTAAGAGGACCCACGGGTATAGGCTGTAGGCCCAACCCTCCATAGCCTCCCAAGAAGAGAGTTTTTAATCGTGAGGTATGATATTATAGTGAGGTTTTACAGAATGGGTTACTGCCAAACATCAACCTCTTCACATGACCCAAGGCTTTGGTTCAAATGTAGTTCAGGGATAGAGGTGATAATACTATCCAATTGTTCAATTTCACTGTTAACATGAAGATTATCTGGATTTGAAATCCTGGAGGGACCAGGCTTGGACAATGAATGAAGAAAATATTACAAAGATGAATTCAGAGACGGGTTAGGTTCTAGAGATGTACACTCTGGTTGGAGAGTTGGACCCCTTCCATCTCGCTTTGTTGACACTCTTCTGATCATATCCTCCTATTGTTCTTGAATTTTGATGGAATTTTCCTCCTCTTGGACTTCCATTTGTTCCACTGTATCCTCCTGTAGCTTGTCTAATTTTATTTGATCCTCTCTTGGGCCTAGGGTGTACTTATTCATGTTCTTCTCCCCATCAGGTCCTTCCCCTCCCCCTTCCTTTCTCTACCTCCTTCTTCGTCTAAAACCTAATGGGCATTCCCTTGCCAAATGTCCATATTTCTAGCATAAATGACGATGAAAGGGAAGGTTTTCATAGTCTAACATCTGAGTATATGATAAGTCCCTATAATTAAGATTGGTTTCTTTCGCCAAACTTTCCCGAGGGTTTAAACCTACCCAAATTCTAGCCATCCCTTTATCTGTAGTTTGTAAAAATGATATATCTACTTCCAGAAACTATCCCAAGTGGTCCTTGATTGCCCTAAACACTGAATCAAACCATAGAAAGGAAAGGAGCCCAGGCATTTTAACCCACACTAGGGATTTTCCCACCTTTTCTCTCTATGCATCAAGCAATGGGTTCCATTTTTTGAATAGTATCGGGTGTCTCCCAAAACACTAGTTCCTTCTCAATACACATTCCAAATCTTCTTTGTTATATAATTTTATCATAAACCAGCCCTTGGCAAGAGATGAGACTACAAATGATTTGTCCACTAGCGTATCCTGCCAATTCTTCTTTGTCTGTTCTTGAATATGGATTTCAATGTACTTCTTCCCTTTTCATGACCAACCATTATTAGTTTTGAAACCTCCATGGCCTCATCAATCTATATATCCATCCTAAGAACCAATTTAGGGACTTTATCTGTCTTATTTATTATCTTGTGTTTTTTTTTTCGCTTTTTCCCAGTCTAACCATGTCTCCCCCCTTCCCCCCTACCCATAATTATTTCTTCTGCATTGATTGTGTCTTCCTGGAGCGTTTTAGAATGCCCCTCCTTCCTAGATTTTTTGAAACTGTCAAAATTGCCTCCTTCCTCCTAAATTGTCTCCTCAGATGCCAGTAATGGCTCCCTTCATCCCACAAACCCTTCGGCCTCCATAAAAACCTCCCTTCCTTCAACAAGTAGTGGGTCTTCACCAAACTCTTCCTTTCCAAACGCTTCCCTTTCCATTCCTCCCACCTTCCAAACGTCGATCTGTTCCTTCCTCTCTTCACCAAATGCTTCCTTTCCAAGCGCTCTCCTTTCCATCCTCCCGCCTTCCAGACATCGATCTGTTCATTCCCCTGACCTACTTGATCGGCTGTGCCTGCACCTAAAAATTATTTGAAAGAAAGGTTTTCTCTTTTATTTTCATGAAGAGGTCTCCTTCATGTAATGATACTATCGTGTCGAAGTCTTCTCATAGCAACTTGTAACAGTTAACTAAGTTAATTTGACTTAGTTGACTTAGTTAATTCGAGTTGGGAGTCTGTCTAGAGTCATGTAGAGTGGTTCCTAAACTTTAAGGGCCCAGGTTGAGTTATTTTGAGTTGTAATTATTTAATTCAATTTAACTGATTTAATTTTTTTTAAACTAGTTCCAAGTGATGGAGGAATTAGTGGGAGATACAGTAGTGGGGTATAACCTGTAGTAGTTGGGTGTAACCTGTAACAACCTCCTCCCACATCTACCCAAGTAACCATCCAACCGGGGTAAACATGTGATGAGAGGCCACTATGATATGATTTGACCTCATAAGTCTTGTTAAGGAAGTGGAACCGACAGAAACACACCATACAGAACTTCAACATCAACATTAGGACCCTCAAGAATCATCCCAACCTTTCTCCCAACTAGCCCCTAGGTCCCACTGATATTTTAGACCACTTGATCGCTAGAAACTCCCATGATATAGGTCTTCTAGTGTCCAGGAGGCTCTGGACACTCTCATTACAAGGCATGTCAGTGTCAAGGAACTAAATTGCATAGTATTGTGCCAATTTCCTCGAGATTTGAGCCACTTTTTCAGACCCAGAGCCCATGTCACTCCCTAGAATTGAATGAAACTCTCAGAACAAAAGGATAACATGGAAATGACATTAAAAATACAATCACTTGAGTAAGACCTTGACAGGTGTTAGGTCCCTATACTACTAGTGTAACCCCTTATTTTTATTAGTACAACCCCTTTATTATATTGTTGTGCCCATGTAGTCCCCATATTATTGTTATTGTGCCCCATATAATCCCACTATTGTTATTATTGTGCCCTTACATTATTATTGTTATGTTGGCTTTGATTATATTATGACCCCTTAGACTCATATATATAGAAAGGAGGTTTTGTCATTTGTATCATCCAATAATTGTTCATTTGTGTAATGTAAAGGAGGAGGTTTCCCCTTGAAGAGGCTGAATTCTAAGGTGTTGATATGTCTTTTCTATATTTTTGTGAGCTAGTTTCATAACATTTGGTACTAGAGCTTTGGATTCTAGCGTTTCGTTGCTCCAAACAGGTCATCGTGGAATTTTTGGTATAACTTTTTTTGTGCGAAGTTTCAGAATCTAAAAAAAAAATCCATTTGATACTAAATCGTGCTGAATGTTGGGTCTGAATTTCTGATTTTGTTGTGCTATATTTTTAGAGATATGATCTGATGATGGTATGGTTTTTGCAAGCTCCAGAATTTCATCTAAAATAGGCCATCATGGAATTTTCACTATAACTCTTTCTCTACGAAGTTTCAGAAGCTAAAACAAAAACCCATTTGAGAAGAAATTGTTCTAAACCTCGGCTCCAATTTCATATCTTCTCTATCTATATTTTCGGAGATATAATATGAGGAAGTTAGGGTTTTTGCAGACCCCTGAATTACATTTCAAATAGGTCACGTTGGGAAAATCATCATAACTTTCTCTCTGAGCATCATATTGACATTTCGTAAGAAGTTACAAAAAGAGGATAGACTGTAGTTTTCTGTGTATATTTTTCAGATCCTAAGATTGATACAGTGACACGTGGAACTTCATACACTACGCTCTACTGAACCAGTCTATAATCAGGTCATCATGGGAGATTTGACATAACTCTTCCTTGCAGAATAAAATTTTGATTAGACTTGTAGGGTTAGAAAGAGAATGTAGAGTGCTATTGCAAGATGCAATTTCAAAACTTGGAGATCTGAAATTAAAGAGTTACATTTGTTTCAAGATTGAGCTCCTAAAATCAAGAAAAGGCATTATGAGGAAGTTTTATGGCAAGGATCCAATAAATTGGATACTAGAGATGGAGCAATATTTTGACCTACATGAAGTGCAACTATTAAAAAAGGTATGTATTGCATCTTCATATTTAGAACCAGATCAATTTTTATGGTATAAAGGGCTTTGTTCTTGTAAACCACTTGTCACATGGTCAATTTTCATGATGGAAATGATAGCACACTATGAGGATACAAAGAGAAACACCTTCTTTAGCCAATTGATAAATCTCAAAAAAAAGGGTTCAATGACAGAGCACATTGAGGACTTCCAAAATTGAATATAAGGGTAAATGATATTTGAGAGAAGAAAATGGTTGATGTCAGGGACTTTAAAGGATAACATTCAACACGAGGTTCATCTTTGGGAACCTGATTCATTGGAGAAGGCATTCAAGTTGGCAAGAAAAATTGAAAGAGAAATTATGGAAAGAAGGAATATCACTACTCATGACTAAAATTATGGAAGTGTTTTTTCTCCTAGCCTTCCACAACCTACAAGGTTTACAACACAACAATTGGAAGAAAAAAAAAGAAAAAGGGCTTTGTTACAATTGTGATAGCAAATACACTAAAGGTCATAAGTGTGATGAGAATAATTTATTTTACATAGATTATGAAGAGGAGGAAGAAAAGGATCAAGAAACATCAAAAGAAGAGGATAAACATTAGGAACCCACCCTAGAGAAAGAGGAAATGACTCCTACCATATATTGTAAAGCATTGGAAAGAATTACCACTCCTCAAACTCTCAAGATAGAATGACATATCAAGAAGAAAAAGTTTCAAGAAGTGAAAGATCACATCGAGAAAGAAGAAATGAATCCAACCATATCTTGTAATGCATTGGCTGGAATTATCACTCCTCAAACTATCAATATAGAAGGACATATCAAGAAGAAAAATGTTCAAGAAGTAAAAGATCACATCGAGCATCAAGAAATGAATCCAGCCATATATTGTAATGCATTGGAAGAAATTACCACTCCTCAAACTATAAAGATAGAAGGACACATCAAGAAGATAAAGGTAATAGCGTTGATTGATTCAAGTAGTACCCATAATTTAATTCATTCTAAGATAGCCAAGGAATTGAATTGCTACCTGTATCCAGCACTAGAGTGTCAAGTGATGGTTGCAAGTGGAGGAACCATAAATTGCTCTGGAAAGTGCCATAATATCAAGCTATCCATGGGAGAATATGTATTGAATAGCCCAATTCTTTCCATTCCAATGGGTGGTGTTGATGTTTTACTAGGAGGCCAATGGCTACAATCTTTGGGTATGATAGCTTTTAATTTTCAAGAACGTTTCTTGAAATTTCTTTGGGAAGGAAAGGAAGTTGAATTGAGGGGTATCGAAGGGAAACCCAGAAAGATAACCGACTCTAATAGAATGACAAAGCTTCTAAATAAAGAGCAACAGGGCGTAATTTCAGAATTATGTTCACTGGAGGATCCCACATCGAAATCATGTATTTCACCAGATCTCCAAAATGTTTTGGACAATCATTCCAAGGTATTTGAGACTCCCAAATGCCTCCCACCTATTCATGATCATGATCATGTTATTCATTTGATTCTAGGAAGTGTTCCTCCAAACATTAGGCCTTATAGATATCCATATGCGTAAAGAAGTGGGAACTCATTCGAAAGTTGCAGAAGGTCCCAGTTCAAATAATATTGTGAGAACTTGAAAAGGAAGGAAAAATCATATTGGAACCTGAAGCAGTCACAGAACCGAGAAATTGACATCTATGAAATAGATTAATTTCGGAGTATCTCATCAAGTGGAAGAACTTACCCACTAAAGATTCCACATGGGAGGACAAGAATTTATACAGAAGCATCAAGAACTACTCAAGCATTGAGGACAACACTTTTTGAAGGAGAGGGGTATGTTAGGTCCCTATACTACTAGTGTAACCCCTTATTGTTATTAGTACAACCCCCTTATTATATTTCTTGTGCTGTGTAGTCCCCATATGTTATTATTATGCCCATAGAAGCCCACACTATTGTTATTATTGTGCCCTTACATTATTATTGTTATGTCGGCTTTGATTATATTATGACCCCTTAGACTCTTATATATAGAAAGGAGGTCTTGTCATTTATATCATCCAAGAATCATTCATTTTTGTAATGTAAAGGAGGTTGCCCCCTCGAAGAGGCTGAATTCTAAGGCGTTGATCTATCTTTTCTATATTTTTGTCAGCTTGTTTCATAGAAACTAGACCCCTACTAGCCATGATAGGCATTTTGTCAAACATATCATGAATATGTATTATATAGGTGTAAATAACATATCTAAGCATAGGGGTCTCATACTTAGCTGAGAATCACTAAGAATCATTGATGCCTCAAAACATTAACTATCATTTCATCCATTTGATCATAGATACATTGTTCATTTATTTACAAGTAGAAACATGATGCGATCCATGCAGAGATATTATCATAAAACATATACATAACTAGCATAATAGAAACATAAATACCAAGGAAACCACAACCATAAAATCCACACATAAACCAGTATAATACTAATAGAAATATAAGGAGAAATAACCTCATATTAATGATCAAAAATCCAAACCAGGGATGGGACTTCCACGTTGCGCCTGACCATAGAATGGTTGAGCCAAATCTCTCTTTAGTCATTCACCCCCATGCCATATTCTAAGCATGAATGTGGTATATCATAGAAAACATATATCCAAAACCATCCAGGGCTTCCAAAGGCCAACCACCTCAACCCATCAAACAATAATTCCACCTCACAGTTAGAAATCATAAAACCATCATCAGATTGGTCTCTATCCAAGCCTTCCAGGGCTCCAGAGAGTTTCTCCAACCAAGGCATTTAGGACTAGTAACTCAACCCAAAGCTTATTATGGGATTCGAGAGAATTTGTCCAACCTGGTCTTCCAGGACTAGCAACTCAACCCACCAAGGCCTTCCAGAGTGTTTTTCCAACCAAGGCTTCTAGGAATAGTAACTCAACCCACATTGTTATAGGGTTTCGAGAGCGTTTGTCCAACCAGGGTTCCAGGACTATTAAATCAACCTAAGCTAAGGAAACACGAGAAACAACCAAAAAAAAGGAAATAAATCTACAATCACCATGGCTATCTGAGAAATGGAATGGCTAGGATAATACACTATCAATCCCAACCATCCTCCATGCCAATGATAGATCATGACCAATAAACCACATGCATATGTCATGCATGCCAAAACTAGTGATAAAAACATACATGCAACTTTGTACCTACAAGGAAAACCCATTGTAGTTTCTAATCCCAATGTACTCTTGAACTCTTCTAATCTTATTTTTCCTTCTTACTCCAAAATTCCAAGTGTGTCACATCGTCCAAGAGTGCTCCAAGAAAAATTTAAGTATCCAAGAGTATGAGAGAGAGAGAATAATGAGAGAGCTCCAAAACGAAACTGAAAAAGTCTATGTATGGATCCTCATAATCATTTTTATGAATGAGGCCTCTATTTTCTTCATTTTCCATTATTTTCCTTCATTTCCTCCTCACGCGCACCCTGTGACCATTCACCTCCATTTTATCCTAATTTCCATTATTTTCATAAAAAAATGTTCTAAAAGTTCCATTTTACCTTTCCAAAGTCTTAGTCATTTCCTTTGCGAATTTCCTTAGCCATTAATAAGCAAATGGACACCCACACTAGGATGTCTTTCCCAACTTTCATCTTGGAATAAGTGTCCCAACAACCGTGGTTATTATTTTTCCTTTTATAGCTTTTATTACATAGACTTTTCACTAGGGTTGTTCCAAAAACCTCCCCCTTGGGGGAAGACCGTCATCGGTGTTCAACAATACCTATAACCACAAGACTGTTTTAAGAAAAACATACTATCGATGGAGCTTTATAACTTAGCTCTTTGTAGTATTTACAATGATCAACCTACTGAGAAGCAAACCAACATGAAAGCATAACAACATAACATCATAATGACATGAAAACCATACCACTTATTGGAGCTTTATAACATAGCTTATGCGGGTATTTACATCCATATACATATGCACATATACCAAACATCACCAAAACATGTACCAAAACATATAGCAAGACATATACCAAAACACCATACCAAAATTGCTTTGCCTCAACAAACAAACAAAGAAGGATACATAGCCTGCATCTGATCTGACATCTCCCATGTAGATTCATTGGGCCCAAAGTGCTTCCACTTCACTTTAACCTAGTTGGTTGCTCAGTTCTCGAACATGAGCACCTTTTTATACAATATACATTGAGGCTTCAAATGAAATTCTCCATTTAGTTCCACCTGCAAAACAGACAAGTCAATAACATGATCACCATATGTAACATACTTCTTAAGTAATGACACATGGAAAACATCATGGAATTTCATTATTAGAAGCAGTGAAGGTCTATAAGCTACTGGTCCAATCCTCTCAACAATATTGAAGGGTCCACAAAACTGTGGTGCCAGCTTGGCACATGATCCAATATGTAAGGAGATATTCTTTGGCTTGATGTACAAGTATAGTTGTTCCCAAACCTAGAATTCCTTGAAAAACTTGTTCCAATCTACATAGCTCTTTTGCCAATCCTATGCTTCTTTATATTCTTCTTTATAACCTACCTTTCCTATTCCATGTCTACCAACATCTTCGTTCCAATCAACACCCTATTAACTGGATCGTTCCAATTGATGGGAGTATTACAACTCTTGCCATACAATGCCTTAAAATGAATCATCCTCAAAGATTCACAATAACCATTTTTGTAAGAAAAATTTACCAGTGGAAGATACTCTTCCAACTTCTATTGCTAATGCATCACATACATCCTCAAAATGCCCTTAAATATTGCATTGACCCTCTCAGTCTTTCCATTTGTCTGTCCATCCTCAAAACTTGGAATTGAACTTTTCATCCCTTTCTGACACAATATTATTTCACTATGACAACATATCCCATGAATACCTATGCTACATCAGTAACCGAGAATGCAAACTTTGCTGCAATGAAATGTGCAACCTTTGTCAACTTGTCCACAATAACCATGATGGAATCATGTTTTCTCACTATCCTTGGAAAACATATTATGAAGTCCATGGAAATGACTTCCCATTTCCATTTTTGAATTGCAATCATCTATAGTAGTCCACCTCGATGCTTACATTCTACCTTCACGAGCTAACAATCAAAACACCTAGCCACAAACTCTACCACATCCTTCTTCAGATTCGCCCAATAATAACATTTCTTCACTGCAGTCAACATCTTATGGTAGCCTAGTTGACTTGAATATGATTTTACATGAAACTCCCTCAATATCACCTTATTTATCTCACTAGTGTCTAGAACATATATCTTGTCTTTGAATCAAAGCAATCCATTTATTATAAGGCAATAGTCCACATCCTGTGCACTTGCACCTGAACCTGTACCTGTACCACTACCTATACCTGTACCTTTACCTATACTACTACCTGTACCTATAACTAGACCACCACATGTACTTGTATTTGTACTCTAATGCAACCTATGCATAATCCCCATATATCTAACATCCTGCTGACCTTCCTACAATATCATATCATGTATGTCTGTCCTATAGAGGATCATAGTTGCTAGTGATTACCTGTATCTGCTTGCTAAGAGCATCTACCACCCTGTTCTCTTTACCTCTAATATACTTGATCCTAAAATTGAACTCATTGATCATGGACAACCATCTAGCTTGCCTACCATTTAGATTTGGTTGGTCAAATAAATAATGCAAACCATTGTGGTCACTCATCAACACACACCTCCTCCCCAGAAGATAGTGTCTCCATATCTTCAATTCATGTATGATCACTACCAACTCAAGATCATGTGTGGGGTATTTCTTCCCATTCTCATTCAATTTCTATGACTCATAGGATACCACCTTTCCATCCTACATAAGGGCTCCACCAAGTCCTTTCTTTAAAGCATCTATGCATACTATTGTTAGTCCCCTAAATTGTACCCTTTTTGACCATCTTTCTATCCTAAAACCACAACCATTTACCCCTGTTTTACCAATCATTCATGCCCTCATCTTGCACTAGTGCAATAATGATGACACATTTCACATTTACTTTATATTTTACATTTTTAATTCAAACTTAGCATCTATTAATTATTGTTCCATGATTTCTCACTTGTAATTACTTTTGTAACTCATTGATATCTCCTATGTTACTTAATAGTTAATGCTTACCTTGATCATTTATTTTAACTGCAGAACAGATCTCACACCAGTGTTAGCACTGTGATTATCAGATCTCGCACCAGTACCCAGGACGCGAATCTTGGCAGCAAATCCGGACCCCTCTTGATTTCTGCCTATTTTTGCACCACCTTAGCCATGACTGCCAAAGACATCTGAAGGCAGCCGAGTCCCAGCTATGACAACAAGGCAATCTAGAGTAGATGAGATCAGATTTGGGAGAAACGTATAGTTGAAGATAGCCACAACCTGTTTTGTTAAAATCCTTTATTTTGAAGGCCGCAAGATTATTTTTTAAACAATTATGTAATTTGTTGTAACGAAATTTTGCAAACAGCATGTAACGAGATGAATGGTCCTCTTGGCCTTCGACTGATGATCTATATAAGAAGAAATATAGATAGGACAAGTTAGTCAATGAATAATTAAGTAAGCGTATAGTATAGAGATAGAACTAGGAAGGTGATAACATGCCTGTCTTTTGTTATCACCCAATCTGGGTTGGATTGTAATCATGTATTTATTTACTTTATGATTTAATAAGAAGAGAGAGCTCCGCCTTACTATTCTACATTGTATCTTTCATGTTTGAATGCTGATATATTGAGCAAGTGCTAAGCGTCATTTTTAATTAAAAGGGAAATGCGCTGGTTGGCTAGGGCCCAACCAACCCAACACGTTCTCCCTCCTTTCTGTTCCTTTTAATTTATGTTTTAAACTGACAAGTGTGATTTACTTTACAGCCTTTAAATTCCTGTTTCAGTGAGAGAAGATCTACCACATGAAGTAATTAAATTTCCTTTTCTTGCATCTGATTTCAATTGGTTTTCCTCGCTTGGTCTGAGCAAGAGAAATTACCTGCACCAATGCATGTTGGTGTGCTATTCACTTTCTACACATTTAGATTGGTTTTCCTCTCCTGGTCTCATCAGGAGAAATTACCTGCACCAGTGCACGTTGGTGTGCTATTCACTTTCTGCAAATCTATTTGATTTAGTTTTCTACCTGGTTTAAAGCAGAAGGACCATTCCTGCGCCAGTGCAAGGTTGTGTGATGCAGTAATTATTTTTAAGTTATTTCTAACATCTTTCTTGCTTTCACTGATATTTCATAACATGATAGATTACAAAGATTGTTTCTTTCTTTCTGAAATTTGATAAACTTAGAAACAGTCACCCTTTTATGAAATTTGGCTTTCTAACACTTGCAGTAGTTAAGCATTGATTTCAAGAATTAAAAAGCTAAGGTGTAAGACGCCTTGGTCTGGTACAAGAACTAGTTTCTCGTTGCTTGGACCGAGTTCTCTAGACCTGAGAAAGTTTGTACCTTACACAAAAGAAAAGGCACTTTTAGTATAGACATCATTTTACACCTTCGGCATAAATTTATGTTCTTGCACTAGTGCAAGAATCCTGCACTAGTGCTAGATAGATTCTTGCGAGAAGGAAATATTTATATAAGCAAGTTTGAAGGGCCCATCTATTGAAGACTGCTAAAGTGTCTTTGCTGAAAGAAACACAAACTCAATAGTTAGTCAATAATCAACTAGCGTGACTCCCCTTTATTCTAAATCTATTTTTCAAATGTATTTTCTTTTGTTCTAGTCTTACATTATTTTTGGCAATTCAAATTGACTTTTCCTCTATAGTTCAATTTTGTAAGCTTTCCTTTACAGAAAGTAGGGATTGATATTGGAAACATTCATACCATCTCTAGCATTGCCTGTGCTTCATCTCTAAGTTTACGGAACCCCCGGGTTGACAATTTAAGTGTTGAAGATTTTACTTAAGTGTAATTCCTACACCCAACATTTTGGCGCCGTTGCCGGGGAGGCGATTTGATTTGGTAAGAATTTTCTGATTGTACAATAGAGGTAATTTTTTCTTTTAGCATTGTTTGATTTCTCTTTCGAAGGAATTTTACTGGTGTTAATTTATTTTTTGCCACATCTTTTATTATTATAAATTACTTGTTTTTTTCTTTCTTTGAAATGCTTGCCTAGGAAAGGTATGGGTTCAAAGCCCACTAAGGGCCAAAATAATTTTGAAAAAAATTCTCGTATTCGGTCTTCTTCTGTGAGCAGGAAGCCCAATCAAACCCATAATGCAGGAACAATCCACCTAGATTCTGGTGACAACAACTCAGGTGTGGTTCAGCCTGTCAAGAGTAAGAAAGAGACAATGGTAGATCATGAAATCAATGGGGAAGGGTCTAGTGAAAACAGGATCACGTAAGCGAAAAAAAATCCACTTTTGTGTTTCCAATTGTGGATCCTGATACTATGGCACAAATGAAGAATATTCCACCATCCACTCTCCCCCATTTTCATGGTAATGTTCATGAAGATCCTGACTCTTTTCTATTTGAGTTTGATATTTTGTGTAGAAGTTATGATTATTCAACTGATGCTCAGAAGTTAAGATTATTTCCTGCTACCCTCAAGGACTCAACCTTGTGCTGGTTCATGGGGCTAAGAGGAAAATATATAACCTCTTGGGAACAGATGAAGTAAGTGTTTTTGTCTAAATATCATGAATATTGCAAAACTCGGGACATGCAGGATGAAATTTTTACAATCATACAGGATGATGATGAAACTCTTGAAGATTACTTAGAAATATTTCTGTATATTTTGCAAAGGTTGAAAGTTAAGCTTGATACCAGCACTATTAGAACCTTGTTCTTGAGAGGACTTACCAGTAATGCTAGAAATAATCTAAATCTACTAGGACAAGGTGATATCTCTCAACAGACTTTTGATCAAATTTCTGATTTATGCAGGAAGTTTTCAAGAAATCAGTATAGATCTAGTAGAGGAGCTTGAAACAAAAATTGAAAAACTGAATCTACCGATGCTATTATTATTGGACTAGAAAATAAAATGGAAAATATGAAAACCGATATAATGAATGTTGTTTCTAAATAGTTAGACTCTTTAAAATTTCAACAGAAACTTATAAAAGAACAAGAGTCATTATGTATTTTATGTCCTAAGTGTAGAGATAAAAATCCTCCTAAAGAATGTCCTCTTAATCTAAAAGAAACTAATAAGTGTGCTATTTTTGTAGAATACCATGCCACAAAAAAATGCCCCTCTATACCAGGACTTAAAGTTGTATTTACAAGAGTGCAACCTGAAGCTGAATACTTGAATGCTATGGGAGAAAGAAGAAATTGGCCTCAGGTAGGTGTAGGTATTGCTCCTGAATTTTCTCCACGTTATTTTGGCTAGCATTCACATGCATATTGTTATCCTAACACTAATCATCAGTGGAAGTATGGAAATCAATACCAGCATGGACAACCTTCTCAACCATGGCAGCCAGGTTAGAGAGGGCCAACTCATTCCCCATATTCCTACCACCCATTTATGCAGTCATATCCTCATACACAAAGTTCAATGCCACAACTTCCGAGTTAGTCTAATCCACCATTGCCTTTACCTCCACCCTTTCGACCCCCTCAATTGCCTGCTCAACCCATGCCTAATCTTAACAATAATAAAGTAGTGCAAATTATTTATGTAACAAACCCACCTTTATCACTTGAGTATTAGTCTATTCCAGTTAGGGTTCATGATACAGTTAAGATTAGGGAGGACTGTAATGCCAAAAAGTTAGAAGCAACCCACTGTGATTGTTGAAGAGAAAGGGGAAGAGGAAACTCCTACCCCTTCTCTGAAAACAGTCACCAAGCAGCCCTTACCCTCTAAATCCTTACCACCTTCTTCCAACCAGCCTCCCCTTCCAGAGAGGCTAGTGATGGAAAGAAGTGAGCCCATTTCTAAGACTAGCCTGGCATCAGAGCTTCAAAATCTTTTCATTAAGATACCTTTGCTTCAAGCCATCAAAGAGATCCCTATTTACACTAAAATTATTAAGGAAATTTTTCTCAAGAAACCCAAGAGGAAGAAATTGGAACCCCAAACCATTCAATTTGTTGGTAGGGCAGTAGAGTTGATGACAACATGTGTATCTATGGAAAAATATACTAATCCTGGAAACCTTGTTGTGCCAGTTCAAATTGGTAATGTCCTTATCTCTAATGTCCTTATATATATGGGGGCAACCATTAATGTCATGACCAAGAAAACCATGGATCAACTTCGGTTATCCCATCTTCATCCTACTCCCACTGTGCTTGAATTAGTAGATAGATCTAAAATTAATCCAGAAGGAGTATTAGATGATGTGATCATCTCATTAGACTCTTGGGAATATCTTGCTAACTTCATTGTGCTTCAGCCAAAGAACCCAGTAGGAGGACATCCCTTGATCTTGGGTCGACCATGGCTTGCTACAGCCGATGCATATATTGGATGTCATTCTCGTGATATGTATATTTCACATGGAGACTCTAGGAAGAAAGTTACATTATATCCCCTTTCCATATCCATTCAAGACCTTTGAGATACTTTTTGGTTGGATCAAAGTAACGATGACAAGGCTCAACCCATCTCCCTTATCCATCATTATACTGGGTCTTTGCAAGAAGATGAGATTCAAGACTTCCTGAATAATCTAGACACTATGCCTAATTTTGAGCCCTTGAGCCAAATTTTCAACCTATATTTTCAAGAAGATCATGATCCCCATTCTTCTACACCTCTACATTTGACCACTCCCTTGAGTACTCCCGAGCCTGATACTACTCTTGTTGAAATTAGCCCCGGTAAATCCTTGTATGTTAGTTCAGATTTGGACTCATCTCAACGAGAGCAGCTTGTGAATTTGTTACGAAACCATCTTAGTGCCTTTGCATGGGGTTATGAAGATATGAAGGGTATCCCTCCTGAAACTTGAACACATCATATCTATATTCAGGAAGGAGCCTGACCTATCCGACAACCCCAAAGGCGAATGAATCCAACTCTAAAAGACATCATGAAAGAAGATGTACATAAGCTCTTGGATGTTGGTTTCATCTATCCTATTTCTGATAGTCAATGGGTCTCTACATTAGTACTAGTACCTAAGAAAGATGGAAGATGGCGTATTTGTATCGATAATCGAGAATTTAACAAAGGCACTCTCAAATATTATTTCCCTCTCCCATTCATTGACCAGGTGCTTGATACCCTTGCAGGAAAGGAACAATTTTCCTTTTTGGATGGCTTCAATGGTTATAACCAGATACAGATTGCACCCAAAGATCAAGATAATACTACCTTTACATTAAGGAATTTAGACTTCTATGATCCATAACATTGTTTAGAGGATTTTCGGCGAAATCACATAGATAATCATTTGTCGACGCGTTTCGAACCAACCAGTAAGGTTCATCGTCAGGACAAGTTGAAGAACCAGATCCAGCTTAGCAAGTTAAATAGTCTGAGCAGAGATTACAACGGCTAGTTAATGGCTAATTTTGACTAAGAGACCCAGGTCAAAATTTAAACTAAAATTAATATTATAATATTATTATTAATAATATATAATCCATTTTAAGGAA
>APFE031221090.1:291903-308602 GCA_000404065.3 Pinus taeda | reverse complement strand
TATAATATTAATTTTAGTTTAAATTTTGACCTGGCTCTCTTAGTCAAAATTAGCTGTTAACTAGCCGTTGTAATCTCTGCTCAGACTATTTAACTTGCTAAGCTAGATCTGGTTCTTCAACTTGTCCTGACGATGAACCACACTGGTTGGTTCGAAACGCGTCGACAAATGATTATCTATGTGATTTCGCCGAAAATCCTCTAAACTACCTTTACATGTCTTTGGGGTACATTTGCTTATAAAGTGCTTCCCTTTGGATTATGTAATGCCCTGTCTACCTTTCAAAGGGTAGTCTTGGCTATTTTTGTTGATTTAGAATTTGTGGAAATTTATATGGATGACTTTTCTGTGTTTGGTAATTCTTTTGAGGAAGCTCTTGGAAACTTGGAAAAAATACTTATTCATTGTGAGGAAGCTCATCTTGCTTTAGGTGACAAGAAATGTAGATTGATGTTTAAAGCAAGAGTGGTACTTGGTCATTTGATTTCTAATAAAGGTATCCAGGTCGATCCAGCAAAGATTGAAATCATTTTTCATCTTCCTGCACCTAAAAATCAAAGGGAAGTAAGAGGTTTTCTAGGACATGTTGGTTACTATAGGATATTCATTGAAATTTTTTCTAAGATAGTTGTTCCTCTTTTTAGACTTTTAGCTAAGGATAGTCAGTTTTCTTGGATGACAGCATGCCAACAGTCTTTTGAATAATTGAAGGAAAAGTTAGTTCAGGCACTAGTTTTGAGAGGTCCTAACTGGTCTCTGCCTTCTCATATTTCCTCTGATGCTTTAGATCTGGCTATTGGTGTAGCTTTAGGACAAGAGGAAAATAAGCAATCCTATGTTATTTATTATATTAGTAAGAATTTGTCTTTTGCGGAATTAAACTATACAATTACAGAGAAAGAGTTTTTAGATGTGATTTTTGCAATTAATAAGTTCAGACACTATATTACAGGATATGAAGTATTTGTACATACTGATCATTCCACAATTAAGTATTTGATGAATAAACCATTAACTAGTGGTAGAGTGACCAGGTGGTTACTTTTGTTGCAGGAGTTTAATATTACTATTGTAGATAGACCAAGAAAATCTAGTGTTGTAGCAAACTTTCTTTCTATATTAGATAATCCTGGTGAAACTACTCCTGTTAATGATGACTTTCCAGATGAACATCTTTTTCCTATGTCGACAAGGTCTCCATGGTTTGCCAACATTGCTAATTATTTGGTTACTGGAAAAACACCACCCGACTTGTCTGCTCATGAAAAGCGGAATATTATTCAGAAAAGTGATGCATATTCCTAGATTCAAGGAAATCACTTTTACACAAGCCCATATTTGATTATTTGTAGGTGTGTAAGAGAGGAAGAAGTGTTTGACATATTGAAATCTTCTCATGATGAACCATGTGGAGGCCACTTCACTAATAAGCGAACTGCATATAAGGTGTTACGCACTGGTTACTATTGGCCATCCTTGTTTAAGGATGCCAAATAGCATGTCAAGTGTTATGATAGCTGTCAGTGAATGGGTTAGCCTAATAAAACAAATGAAATGCCCTTATGTCCTAAGGTTATGATAGAGCCATTTCAAAAATAGGCTATTGATTTTATAGGACCAATAAATCCAACATCATTAAGTGAAAAGCTTTTCTTGGTTTGTACAAATTTTGTTACAAAATGGGTAGAAGCTAAAGTTGTTTCTTTTGCTACAGAAAAAGTTATTGTTGATTTTATTTTTTCTGAAACCTTTACTAGATTTGGTGTTCCTAGAGAAATTGTTTCTGACAATGGTCCGCAGTTTATTTTTAATTTGGTATAGGGTCTAATGGAGCAATATAAGATCTAGCACAGGAAGTCCCCACCGTATCACCCGCAAGAAAATGGCTGGGTGGAATCTACAAACAAAGTGATCGAGTCCATTCTTACAAAGACAATCAATATGCATTGGAAAGGTTGGGCTAAAAGATTACCAGAATTTTTATCGGCATATAGAATCACTTGGAGGAATAGCACGGGGCATACACCATATGAGCTGGTATATGGTAAACAAGTTCTGTTACCAATTGAATTCCAGATCAAAACTTACAAGACTGTAGTTCAATTAGGAATAGATCTCTCTGAGGCACAACAACAACATCTTCTTCAATTGAATGAGTTGTATGAGTTTTGAAGGGATGTTGTTCAACAGAATATACTGATCCAACAACAACATAAAAAGTGGCACGACAAGTTCATTCAGAAAAAGAAGTTCCAACCAGGTGATTGGGTACTCCTTTATGATTCTAGATTTAAAAATTTTAAAGGGAAGTTCCATACACGTTGGATGGGACCTTATGAGGTGATCCGAGTATTTGAGAATGGAGCAGTAGAAGTTAAAAATATTGATGGAAAAAATTCAGTATTCTTGGTAAACGAACATTGGTTAAAGAAGTATTTTCAGCCACTTACCAAGAAAGATTTTACACAACAAGTCCAACAACAATTTGGGACAGTAGTGGAGAATGGTAATACCAACCTCTTGAAAACATGAATCCTTTTTCTTCTCAAGAACAAAAAATATTTTTATATAAAAAGAAAAAAATAGAAAAAAAAGTAAAGAAAAAATATTTTCCTGTAATTATGAAAATCAGTTTACTTACATGATTGCAGAAGGGTCAACCTGAAAACTAGCTTGTTGGAAAGAAGATCAAAAATTTCTAATAAAAAGAAAATGTTGCTTGATCTTTAGATATGCTAAGCTATCACCAAGTAGAAGCAAGTTCAACAAAACCAATCTTTATATAGTTGGGGTAATTAGCATGGATATTTTTATTCAAGTAACGTCTAATTTTCGCTACAGTTATTTTTTTCTTACACCATTGCAGGCAGACTTTCCAGAAACTTTTCTACCTATATTCATATTCCACTTTCGTAATACCCCCTTGGTTTTCTTCTTTGATCCCACAATATTGACCATCCCATATTCTTTAAAAGTTTACCCTACTCGCTTAGAAGAAATCCCACTTTTTTTTCCTGAATTTTTTTTCTCTATCCCATTTCTATTTTATCCCTCTTGACACTTTCTTGAAATCCCTGTAATAGAATTCCTTCCCATTCTATAAAAATTCCCTCTTTCCCACTTCTTTATTCCTTCGAGAATTTATTTCAGGATCTAGCATAAGGAGAGCAAAAGGTGTGCTATGATACATCAGACAAGGTGAAAATTTTTTCTGAGCATAAAGTTAAAGAAATCATGTGAAAATGTAGCCTATATTTTAATTCCCTATTTTAAAATTATTCTTGCACTAGTGCAACAATGTTGTCCTATGTAATGAGATGAGTAGAAAAATTACCAGCAGAATGGTATGATTCAAAGTGGTGCAAGACGAGTACAAGTATGCACTTCTTCAACAGCATAGTATGAGTTATTAGATGACATGAGGAAGTGGTCATGATGAAACACGAGATGAAGTCCTTTTCATTTCATCAATAAGTATTAATGCTATTATGTTAACTAGGGGGGAATTAATTAAAAGTAAAAATTTTTTATTAAGTAGAAATCATGATCTTTTTTAATGAATGTGTTACACTAAAATTTGTCACCATGAATATTTGCAGTTAGTATGGCTCCATCAACAGTCATACTATCCTCCTTGGCAAGCCTTATACCTCTGCTCTCCATGTCAAACTTCAAGAAAGAGAGAAAGTCATTAAATACATATTTATCTCTGGGTATGCAGTTTCTCTCATCCTTACCTGCGTGTACGCATCCCAAGTTTACAATACCTATGTCCTTGCACGCTCTGTATGTAAAGGGGTTGGTGCGTACTCCTGTAAAGGTCAAAAGGCGCGAGTTTCATCTTAAAAAAGTTACTTGTGGTAATTTCTAGAGCATTCTAGAAGCTTGTTCGACGTGTATTGAGCGCCTCCAGATGGTTCATGTACCCCTATGAAAGAGGAACTTATCCCATCAAGAGAGGAGCTACCCCATCCAAAAGAGGGGCTTATCCCATTGATGTTGGACCTGATTAACTTCCTCTAGAGTATTATAAATACAGGCATTGGGCCAGAGGAGGGGAGGTTGAAAGCTGAACATTCCAAAGGGTAGATGCTGCTGGAATTAGGACTTCCTTGTAGAAGCTTGTGAGGAGAGATTCCCATCCTTTCTTGTTTCATTTGGAAGTGGGTGAGCTTATCAAAGTAAAGGAAACCTCTTGCTGGACCCTGGGAGGAACTTGCACAACACCAAGGCTCAGGTTGTAATGGTTTCTTTTGTTTCCTATTAATAGAATGCTAAGGACGTTTTTAATTATGAAGAAATGTGAAGATGTGGTAATCGTTGCTCGCATGAAATCCACCCTTCTCCACCATGATCCTAACATCATTCGTTCATAATAACCCTGCTCCTCTATTCACTCTCAACATACTATCACTGTAATTATATAACACTTAACCATTAAGATCACCACCGCGCGTACCAATTAGATGACCAAAAGTGATGACATCTTACGGCAGGAGAACCAGTGATTCGGTCGATGAAAGGTTAGTTTTTATTTAAGGTGGCTGATTTCTCTGGCATCGCATGCAAGTCTCGAAGCTCAACTGTTTAGGTGCTAGCAGCAATGCCACCCACTCGAAATGAACCCCTATCCCTTAGCAAGATTGAAAAGTCTGCCGAATACCACAACAGTCTTGCACTGTTGCGAGAATTAGGTTTCCTATAGTTGTTGTAAAAATTCAATGGGTATTGTTATCACCCCAAGAAACTCTCCTAGGTTGTATATCAGAGATGCACGTGAACATTACAAACTCAACAAAATGTTGGAAAATGGTGGATGAATGAAAGAAATGTTGCATATTCAAGCCAGATCACCACTTCTACTGTGCTTAACCCCAGACATGGGTGAACACCCCCAGACTACAAGGCTTTAGACCACCAATTATTCACATTTTGAGGATTTAGTGGAAATGGAGAATACTAACCACACCAACAGATGCACAAGACCATGTGATGGCCGGCTGCAACCAGTAAAGAGGCTTGTAAATCTATTATCTAATGCACATATAGAATGACAACTCTCTAGCATTAAAACAATGAAAACCTGCATAGAAATTCAATGATACATGCTAGATTTAAACACAGAGTTGTGATGACAACCCCTCTAATGCTAGACATCTACAGCACATGAATAAATGCATAACAGGCACAACCTAGAACAAAGAAGAAGAAGTGGAAAGTGAGCAACTAACAGCGAAAGAAGCTTGTATTAGCTGAAAATGAAGACCAGGCGCTGTAGGTATCACAATGGTTACAATCTCCAGAAGTTGAAGCTTACAACAAAATAACATTCATCAACCCTATTACATTGTGTCTTCTAGATATATATAGAGGTTGATTACAAAATTGCCCTATTAACCTATGTGTGGAGGGGTCATAACTGGCCACCAACCGCATTTACAATCAGAAATGGGCCTCTGCTACAATCTGACGATCTCAATGAATGAACTTGATCTTCTTCTAATATTCTATTGTCCTTCTTAGCAAGTGTAATTTTGTATGAATGGAATTCCATGCCTGATAAATGATTTTAACTACTCTTTCCTATACTTCTCTTCCTCGGCCATGCTACTTGTTAAATGTCGTTGCTGAGATATTACTGTGTAGGTACAGGGTAGCTGATGATTTAATACACAGAGTTTTGAACCATAGGTTCTTTTCTTCTTCGGGTGTATAGGACTGCCATAGACATGAAAATTGCATTGAAAACAGACAAGAGACGAGAATGAGTATTAATCGTTGGATGACTCATATGGACGGCTGAGATCTGATGGTGGGAGGCGATGAAAGACACAAAGGCACAACAAGGATCAATAGCAGTCGTTAGATTAAACATAAGAGTGGCGGAGATGGTTTGCGGGGAAAGCTATGGAATATGGCAAACACACTATCAGAGGTGGACTTGCAGACTTGAAACTTTATACACAAGAGCAGTGAGTCGTATCAGGACCAATATTTGATATCACATCGCTATAATGGAAAATACCTTGCCATATTTAAAGCGTCGATTGCAATGATGCGACAAACCTGATGGAGTCATTAACAACAATTCATAATCACATTTTGTCTGATATCGGCAGTCGGTAATCGGCGATCGGCGATGCTATGGACATGACTTAAGCGAGACCTATTGAAAACTCCAATTATGACTTGCAACTAGACCACGGACTCGATAGAGAAATTAACCATATTTAAGACTGAAGAAGGGGCATCATAATATCGCATCGGTGGGAGTCAAGGGGTTTGGGCCCTTATGCACTCAGATATGCGATTTTCCAATTGCAATGAGGAAAGAAAACACAAAGTTATATGGTTAGGTCTTATGAAAGGCTTGACTTGCGCTTAAGGACTGGGGCCAAAAAAAGGGCTTTGATGGATTTTAGAGGGATTTAAATGGGGAATGAAGAGGCTTTAGGATGAAAAACAGAGATAGTGGGGCTATGGAGAAAAGAGAACATGAAGGATAATGGGAGGGAAAGATTGCTGCGATCTGCCTTTCTGAGCATAAACACATGGCCAAGCTGGTATTTGGTCCTCCAAATACCGAAGTATGTAGCAGAGCTAACACTGGCTCTTTCTGAGGATGAGATCCTCGCTGTGAGGTCTCAAGAACCTGTAGACCAATGCCTTCGTACAAAACCAGCTTCAAAAAAAAAAAAAAACATTTTCCTAGTATTCCATTGGGCATGGAGTCTAATTAAGTCTACACTAAAACCTGTAAAAGAACATGCTTACAATCATTAAGGCCTGAAAAACTTAAAACTTCAAAAATTGCCCATTTGTTGGGCCACCAAAATTGTTTCTCCTACTCTCGGCCCCTTCATCACAAAGTTGCAAAACAAGATTTATTTGATCCTCTACCTCAAACAGTTTAGGACATTTGAGCTTGATAGGTAGATATGGATCAAATTTCATTCCCTTTCTATATACTCTCATCCTCATATGTTCTTCATGGGAACTATAGTACACCTGCTAGATAACGATGGTTGTTGTGTACTTCTTTGTGCCATCTGTGGCCTACACAATTAATATAAATGGTGTACCACTATATTCTTGTGTGGAAGACACACAGACATCGCCTGCTCCTGCATCTTGCTTAGAACAATGCACATCGAAGGAGTAGTCCCAAGACTGTACACCCTCTTCCTTTGTCATTTGACAAATTGTCCTTTCAAGCTGTGTGGAGGCCTCCTGAGTAGGCATCAAAATATCAAGACTGAGATGATCAGTATCAGCCTTAGGCACTGGAACATGGCCTACCTCGATGTTTAGGAGGTAGCTATGAGGGAATGCCATTAGAGCAGGCAGAGAAACAAAAGATGATGGGGAGATTTCGTCTCCCTCTTTGATTACTAGTGCGGGGACATCAGTAGGTTGCTCAAATTGCATATCTACGTAGTCATGGGAGGCTGAGCTGGCTTCGGGTTCAGACTCTTCAAGGATGGAAGGATCTATTGTTAGCTGCCTCTGCTAATAAGCTTGTTGTTCTGCAAGTACAACAAACTGATAAGCAGCGCCTTTGGATAAAGCTTCTTCAAAAGTATCTGTGGTTAAGAAGGGGGCATTTCCCTTGTCTTTCAAACCATGGACCTCCTCCTCTTCTTCATAATTCTCTTATTCCCTGACTATATTCTGAAAAAGGGTTTTCACTCTTTTGTCTTCATTTGTATTTCTGCTTCTTTGTAGAATTTGCTATTGCTCCACCCGTGAATGCTGCTCAACTCTTAATCTGGAAACTTCATAGGCTAAAAACTCTATCATCCTGATCATTTTATCGATCTCAGGATTCAAGGATGATGAGGACTCACCTCCCTGTCTTCTCCTTTCATCATCACCTTCAATTATTTATGCAGCCATAATGTTTGATTCTAATTCAAATGTTGCATCTTGCAATTCAGCCAAAGAAGTACATCTTCATGCTCTTAACAACAGGCATAAATTAGAGTCGAAGGCATTGGCATAAGTAATCACAGCACAAGTAGGGGTGGGCTTTATTTCATTTGGTATTCTGTTGTACAAATAATTGAATCTCTTGTTGAAATCAGACAGCAGCTCACCATCTTCCCTTTGCAAGTTCCCAAATTTAGTATAATAATAGAGCAGATCTTCATAATCCCCCCAATGCTTTAGAAACACATCATCTAAGGCCTCAATGTATGCAATAGACCTAGGGGGTAGTTCTTTGAACCATTTTTTAGCCTCCCCATCTAGGCTTTGGACAAAAACCCCCATCCACACATTCTCTTCATTGATATCTAGGTTATCAACATAGCTATAAAAGGTCTCTAAATGCTCTTCAGCTATTACTCTTTCTGCACCAGTAAACGTAGGCATAAATTCTTGATAATATCTTGTAGGCATGGAATTCAAAGGGGTAGGCAAGACCAGGGGTCCATACCTAGCAGCAAATATTATTTCTATCTTTGTGAGGGCTTGTTGGCTTGCCATGACTGAATAATATGAAAGGATACTGGTAGACTGAGTGATATGAATCAATGAAAAGAATGACAGAGATAGAGGAATATGATGGAAAGCATGGATGCTTCTTTTAACTGAGGTCCGAAAGGAAAATGAATGACTGAGGAGCTGAATGAATCTCCAAAGCTGACTACTTCACTAACAGAGATACATGGAGCTTTTAAGGCTTACCTGATTGTGGTGCTCCTTTCTACTCTAATTTATTTTGCTTAACGATCTTCTCGGGATCAAGCACTGGTTCAGCTGGTGATTTTTGAAAATTTCTTCAAGCACGCCTCACAAACTAAGCCAGAACTGCAATGTGGAGTTGCCAAAAGATGGTCTTCCTCTAGTGGAGTCGCCAGATATATGATTACAACCAAAAATGTGCCCAGACCTTATCTATCATCAAAATCTGGAACTGTTTCATTTCCTGGGGAAGCTGAGCTTCAATCTCCTCTCCCCAGCAATGGCGCCAATTAATGTTATCACCCCAAGAAACTCTCCTAGGTTGTATATCGGAGATGCTCGGGAACATTACAAACTCAACAAAATGTTGGAAAATGGTGGATGAATGAAAGAAATGCTGCATATTCAAGCCAGATAACCACTTCTACTATGCTTAACCCTAGACATGGGTGAACACCCCCAGACTACAAGGATTTAGACCACCAATTACTCATAGTTTGAGGATTTAGTGGAAATGGAGAATATTGACCACACCAGTAGATGCACAAGACCATGTGATGGCTCGCTGCAACTGGTAAAGAGGCCTGTAAATCTATTATCTAATGCACAGATAGGATGATAGCTCTCTAGCATTAAAACAATAGAAACTTGCGTACAAATTCAATGATACATGCTAGATTTAAACACAAAGGTTTGATGACAGCCCCTCTAATGCTAAACATCTACAGCACATGAATAAATGCATAATAGGCACAGCCTAGAAAAAAGAAGAAGAAGTGGAAAGTGAGCAATTAACAACAAAAGAAGCTTGTATTAGCTGAAAATGAAGATCAGATGCTGCAGGTATCGCAGTGGTTACAGTCTCCAGAAGTTGAAGCTTAGAACAAAATAAAATTCATCAACCCTATTACATTGTGTCTTTTGGATATATATAGAGGATGATTACAAAATTGCCCTATTAACCTATGTGTGGAGGGGTCATAACTGGTCACCAACAACATTTACAATCAGAAATGGGCCTCTGCTACAATCTGACTGTTTGAATGAATGAAATTGATCTTCTTTTTATATTATGTTGTCCTTCTCAGCAGGTGGAATGTTGTATGAATGGAATTCCTTTCCTGATAAATGCTTTTAACTTCTCTTTCCTATACTTTTCTTCCTCGGTCATGCTACTTGTTAAATGCGGTTGCTGAGATATTATTGTGTAGGTATAGGGTAGCTGATGATTTAATACACAGAGTTTTGAACCATGGCCTCTTTTCTTCTTCGGGTGTACAAGACTGCCACAGACACGAAAATTGCATTGAAAATGGACAAGAGCCGAGAATGAGTATTAATTGTTGGATGACTCAGATGGATGGCTGAGATCTGATGGCGGGAGGCGACGAAAGACATAGAAGCGCAACAGGGATCAATAGCATTTGTTGGATTAAACAAACGAGCGGTGAAGGTGGTTTGTGGGGAAAGCTATGCAATATAGCAAACACACTATCGGAGGTGGACTTGCAGACTTGAAACTTTATACACAGGCGCAGTGAGTCGTATCGGGTCCGATATTTGATATCACATCGCTATAATGGAAAATACCTTGCCATATTGAAAGTGTTGATTGCAATGATGTGATGGACCGCACAGAGTCATTAACAACAGTTCATAATCACATCGCGTTCGATATGGGTAGTCGGTAATCGATGATCGGCGATGCTATGGAAATGACTTAAGCGAGACCTGCTAAAAACTCCGATTGCGACTTGCGACCATGCCATGGACCCAATAGAGAAATTAACCATATTTAAGACTGAAGAAGGGGCATCACAATATCGCATCGGCGGGAGTCAAGGTGTTTGGGCCCTTATGCACTCAGATATGCGATTTTACCGATTTCAATGAGGAAAGAAAACACAAAGTTATATGGTTAGGTCTTATGAAAGGCTAGACTTGCGCTTAAGGACTAGGGCCAAAAAAAGGACTGTGATGAATTTCGGAGGGATTTAGATGGGGAATGAAGAGGCTTCAGGATGAAAAATAGAGATAGTGCAGCTATGGAGAAAAGACAACATGAAGGAGAATTGGAAGAAAAGACTATTGCGATCTACCTTTCTAAGCATAAACACATGACCAAGTTGGTATTTGGTCCTCCAAATACCGAAGTATGTAGCAGAGCTAACAGGTATGACAGAGAAGTTTCCCTACAGTTTGCAAAGATTTTTAAGAGTGGCCAAGCTAGAGTGGGGCCGCTTGAATTCAAGGTGACAGAGAAGTTTGTAGCAGCTGCAACAGGTCTAGAGAACACGGGAGAACAATGGTTCAAAAACTAGAAATTGGAAAGGAAACACTGGTGGTGTTTCGTTGTGGAAAAAGATATAGGCATGGATTGGAAACTCAGAGTACCGCGTAAAGCCCTATCAGGTCAATGGTAGGACCTCCTGTTTATCTTGCAAAAGTTCATGACCTACGAATGGAGATACACCTGTACCCTTGTGTATCATTTAAGAATGCTTCAACACTTTGAAGCAAGCCGACACATTCGCTAGAGGATGAACTTCCCCTACTTCTTACTCAAGAGTCTGGAGAAAATGGCTAAAAGTGTACAGGATGGAAGGAAGGACCAGGTCGACGCAAGGTTATACCATCATGGGTGTTGTGGGGTAAATTTCCCTAGGGTATTGGGTTGATACCCTAGCATACTGGAGGTTATCTATGCAGAGAAACACACATTCCATACAACCATAATGCTAATATAAGGAAACTCTATGATAGGGGCGTACCTGAGGTCCTATGTTCGAGAAGTTCCTTCTAGGGTCCAAACCCTTCTTGGAGTTCCTTTTACTCCTTCAACTTGCAAAATAATCAATTCCAAAAAGTACAATAGTATATGGACTAAATATCATAAAGAAACCATCTTCATATTATAAAGAAAGGTAGTTAGTTATGCAATTAAACAACCATTCACATATGAATCATAATATAAACATGAAGAATATTTATATTAGGAACAAAGACATGTGTTTCTTTTATTATAGACAAATAAAGTATAGAAAGGAATAATTTCACCTGATTCATTCTTTCGCAGGCTCCAAGCGGAACCGTCTCCTAGATTCGTCCAACCTCAAGCCTTTAGCAAACTCCTTCCATGACTTACTCCATGATATCCCAAGTAGTATGAATACATCAACACACACAAGGAAACAAGGGTTTCCTGTAAAATGGGGGAAGTGCAGGAGGCACTAGGATCTCCAAACCTGGTCAGGGAAATCTCAACATAATAATCGTTCTCTCTCTTATCTCCTCCCTTTGACCTTCCCATTGAAGCCTTTTAATACTTCACCCAAAGTAGTTTTTTAGTTGGGAATTCATTGGAAACAGTTGGGTCACGGGCACTAACAAGTAATCAACAAGTGAAACCCGTGTTCTCCACCAAAAATTAAGGCGATTTATTTTTTTAAAGTGTTTCAAGACATATACGTGGGTTGGGTATTCACAGACCCGCGTACACATGCTTTTAGCTCAGGGCAATGTCGCGTATAGGGAATAAACCATTGTTTTTTAAACTTTTGGACCAGGTCTGGAAGGAGGAGTTGCCGTAGGCCATAAGTGTAGCATAATAAACAACAATAGTGAGGTTTGGAGCTATAACAGATGCCCCCTAATATATGAGGTTAGAAGGGGTACATGATGGCTAAAATGTATTAAGCAAGTTCATGGAAAGGAAATCTGTCGAAAACTAAGAAGGACTACACCAGAATTCAGCCTACCAAGCCACAAATGGAGATTAGAAAGAAACAATGTCTGAGGAGGGCATACCCATTCTCAAAGAAAGTACAACATGTTCGCATATCAAGTACAAAAGGATTCACTAAGTATACAAGTATAAATGACTGGAAAATACATAATGGATCATCTGATCAAGATCGAACAAATACATGTCTGAATGTCACATATAACAATGTCAATGATGCTGAAGGATGAAGCAGATCACTGATACCAAAGAATGATCCCAAAAAGTACCAAATGAACATGATGGAATAAGATGATACTACACTGCAAACTCATGTGCCAGCATATAAAATTTCGCCATGAATGACTGCAACATATAAGGTGGAGTGGTATCAATTGGCAGCAACAGGAGCAACTGTCAAGTGAACCAATGGATGTTGATACAACCTGAGGTCTTCACCGATCAGCATGGTACATTTCTATAGCATGGGAATAAATGATCTAAAGTCGTCAATGTGAGAAATCGTTTGATTACCAGTCATTGATGTATACTATTAACAAATGCGAGACTACTCACCGATAATGATAATGAGCGTCAAGGTACCCCGTACAATCTAACAAGTGTGAATAGATGATTTGAAGTCGAACACCTATAAGAATCTATCAATCAGGGGACAATGATGGTTTCCCACTATCGATAGTGAAGGATCTGCCACTAATGACTGCAAACCCCAAGGTACTGCCAAATGGACTCTAGATCTTTGCCCTAGAGAAATGAGTCAAAGTCGATAGGGAAAGATCCACTAGAAGGAAGGCATTAAGGCATCCTTCATCAATCTAGTGCGAGTGTAACCCATAGGCCAATAACCCGACCGACGTACGTTTTCGGCATATATAAGATGTGGCTAGCGCACGACAGAAACCCTCTAAACCAACCAATAATGAAAGCTGACACAGAGGCGAGGTATCCACCAATAGGGTCAAATGGACACCAAGGTACTGCACGAATCCTAATGTGTCATAATGTAAGCTGATGTTAAACACAAGGGAAACCACTTAGTCAAAGACCCATGATACTGATCATTGTTGAGCACAAGGTGACCTATCAATAATGAAGATAGGGCCAGGGTGTAGCGCTAGGCCTCTCCCCAAAGTAATATGTGGTCGACGATAAGGACAAGAACCGACAACAAGAAGTCAATGGAGACCTTCTTAAACTGGCACAAGTAAAGGACCAATATAACTGATGTGATGATAGACATGATACTGACAACCAGGGATGGCCGACTGAAAAATGAGTCAAGGGACACCGTAGAAAGGCCGACTTAGGCTAACTTCCCTTGAACAAAAGTGCGACACAATGTGACTATGTGGCAGCATATGATGACTCTGTATAAGCTCATTGTGTAGGAGGCACAAAAGAACCGTCCATATGATTGGAAGAGATAACCAATCAGGGGAGAACTGACTCAATAACAAGGTTAAGGCATACCTAAATCAAACAAAATCCCACCCAAATGGAGGAGACTTTTCTTTGAGTGCTTTGTTCAAGGGTGACACGATTGACTCTAGCTACCAACAATAAATGGAAATATTATCCCGTTCCCTCTCTTTTTGGAATATATAATTTTTTTTGTCTTTTTCTTTAAGCTAGAAAAATAATAAAAGAATGCTATAGTACAGTGGAAAGAACGATTGTCGATGAATCAAATGATCTAGTTCCTGGGAGTGGAACATTCCTATGCACAATGCAGGGAGGTGAAAACTGGACAAAAACACTCAAAGGTGTGCTCTTTCCACGGGTCAAGGCGTGTCAAGTTGCAGAAGTCAAAAGTATGCAAGTTTGATTTTGCAGTCGTCATGGTCAAAAGTTGGCTTAAACATGAGTCAAGTGAAGCCGTCTCAAGGGAAAAAGGTGGAAATGGTCAAAATGCAATGCAGTAGTACAACTCAACACAACGAAGCCTCTAGCGTATAAGGCCAAAACGAAGCGAAGAAGCATAGAGGAATGAGTCTTCATCGCATAAGTCATGGCAGGACTACAGAGGACGCCCGAGCCTACTCAAATCAGAGCAGCATGGGCAACAAATGTCAGTGAGCTGCTAACTACGATGACCATGTAAAGGATGGCTTCTACCATCGTGTTATGATTTAAAGAATGGGTGAGTGAAAATGGTTTATGAACCATAACATGATGGGATCGACCCTATGGCAAGTGTATTGATAGATGGAGGCTAGTATGCATAATGCAATGGAAAAATGGCTTCCCTAACCTATATGACAGTGAGAAAACGATACTTACCATGACCGGTCAGCAGCCATGGAACTGTCTCGAAACTGTCGAAAAACGTCTAAAATGTCATGAAAGTCAAACCATTCTCGACATTCCAAGCTCCCAAGTTAAAAGTTACATGAGACCAAACAAAATCAAGTTTTGAAAAAAATGACATTTTCAAAGCTTATAAAAGAGTTTTTGGACTCACCATTTTCACCATTTGAGTTTGAGAGCAGAGAAGTGGAGCAAAAGGAGCAAACTTTCCATACGCCAAATTCAACCATTCAGATTCTTCCAAAATCCCCAGGTAACTCTTATACTTGTCTTGCAATTGATTGTGACTAGTTTTAGAATTTTTAATTAATGTTTTACCGTTGAATTTTTTGCCAAAAATTTCACCGTAGCATATACGTGGGTTGGTAATATGAAACAGCATACACACGGGCCCTACACGCGACTGTGTTCAAAGGGACCCGCGTATATGACGTGAACATTTAAAAAAAAAAACTAACAGCCCAAATTCATTTTTCTTGTAGGATGCAGTCACTTGGCGAAAAAGAGAGCATACCACAGTGGATGATGAGGTCATGAATGATCCTAATGCTTTGGATGCCTTATGTAGATGTGGTTTGCTAAAATTCTTCAAATTTCCAAATATGAAAGCAAACACACATCTGCTCAAGATGCTCCTTGATTACTGGAATATCGAGGATGATGCCTTTATGATTGACCAGATGCCACTCAGGATAGAAGTGGAAGATATCTATTTCATCACCAGCCTTTCCCGAAGGGGAGAGGTAGTACATTCCCAGGGCAGGACACGAAGAAGTCTCTCGATCGAGGACTACATACAGATATATTGCTCGAGACATCCAAAGAAGGTTGGAAGTCAGATTTCCATCACACATGTGGCCAGTTTATCACTGAGGATAATCCTATTCACCATAGCTCGAGTGAACGGATCAACTTCTCTGCACCAGGAATCACAGCTAACCATGAGCGTGGCAGTTGACTGTCTCACCACTGTATTTGACTGGTGTACTCCTCTTCTGGCTAGCATGAAGAGCCAACTCACTTCTATCAAGAGAGGGCAGACCAAAAACTTTGGATATGGGACTATTTTGTATTCTTTCTTTTTTGAGAGGGTTCCCGCACTTTGTCCTAGAGTGTCGCTTTCAATCAACACCCCACGAGATCCACGAATGAGCAGGTGGGCTAACCTGATGAAACGTCTAGGAGGTGGGAAGGTCCCACAGACTGCATTTGACGACGACTTCCTTTCCTAGTGGGATCAAAAGATCATCATCGTTGATGACTACCCCTATGCTTGGTTGGATTTCTGAGGAGATCCCGATCTAGCATTGCCACCAACCACAGCATGGGGTGACATTGGTAAGTGTTTTAGATTTTATGATTTTTTTTATTTTTCAAATATAATAATGAATTTTGAAAATGTTTTTGATAGGATTCAAATGACTAATATGATGATCATGTTCCAGATATTGGGCGGGTATGACTAGATGAGTTCCCACGATACAAAAGTCATGGCCAATGGGTCAAAAAGGTAGCTGCGGACACAGAGCGAGTTCTACATACAATTTAGCAACACCTGGTGAGACTGACTCACCGAGTACCAATGGCGGTGGTAGAGGACCTTCCTGTAGAGATGCAGTGTCATGTGGTTGGCATGCCACGAGACTAGGTCTGCACTTTTAGGTGTGTGGCCAATGCAGTAGTTGCCTACTTAGCTGCTCATCCTGAGCTGGGGAATTAGATATAGTGGACATGATTATGGGCATTTGAGTCCCAGTTTTGTATATTTTTTGGACAAACTTGTGTACACTCGAGATGCTTTATGATATATATATACAGTTTGACTTTTTGATGCTTAATTTATTGTGATGAGTGATTGATGTGCCAGTCTAATGCTTGATTAGCGATAGAATCAGCTAACCAATTATGAGATCTTGGAATATGAAAATAATTAATATAAGTAAATGATCTTTGCAACAACCTCAC